>JAUEKT010200871.1:0-13679 GCA_031762655.1 Doris verrucosa
CTCTCTCTCTCTCTCTCTCTCTCTCTCTCTCTCTCTCTCTCTCTCTCTCTCTCTCCCTCTCTCTCTCTCTCTCTCCTTCTCTTACTTCTCTCTACAGAACATAACGATTGTGGAGATGTACTTTGAGGAATAGATAAAACTTAAAGAAGCATTTGATTGCTGTTGGCCTATAAATAATAAGAATTCTTTGTTTGCTAGTTAATGCTTCTTAATCAAATGAAGTCTAAGGAGGCAACCATAGTGTGAAGAAAGGAAAATATCTGAGCACACAGATAAACTGTCAAGTTGTACTTGCATAATCCAGTGATACATAAAAATAATGAGACGTTGATTTCACAAGCCTTCCATAATTACATTGAAAAATTTCACTCGTTCACAGCATCATTGCATATAACAAAAAGGGAAGAATATGAAACATAAATGTAACTTACAATGCTTTAACTTACAGGAATGATTCAAACTTAATTTAAAAATTTCACTAAAAATTTACTCCTTACAAGCAACAGCTTTTTGTATTTAAATTTGGAGAGCTAATAACATAAAAATCAGAGGATGTGCTTGCTCATACATCTAAAAAATCCACAACAACAAGAATTTGCACTTGACTTCAAATGGTTCAATTCTAGCTGAGAGAACGTATAGCCCGCAATGCTTTCTTTGCAGCTGCACTTTTGGCTATACGGTAGTTCCTTCCAATGCCACTGTACACGCCTTTGCCGACAACATTGACAGTGACACGGACTTTTCCATTGATAGTCCTTTCTGGTCTCCTGTTCAAAAGAAACAAATCAAATCAATCGTAAATAACAGACCTTAAGTATCTTGTCACCCTACACAAATTTTGCTGGCTTGCATGAGAAACTAGCCTATCAACAAAATCATGAAGAGGAGAAAATTGAGGTTATAGATTTTACAATTTTTAAACACTCATTAATCTCTTATCCCAGGATTGATTTCTACCCTTTCTGTTTTAATTGAAGCTTTGTGGATACACTTTTCATATGATAGTATATCTTGAGGATTATGGTGGGTTTCAGAGTAACATTCAGAATTGGATTCCCCAGATGGCTTAAATCATTCAGTGCTCTGGGTTTTTTTTTACCTTATATATTCGTCATACACTATAGAGAAAAGAAACAAAAAATTAAGGCCTTTGTTTAAATTATGTGTGTCAGAAATGTAGACCAACAAATTAAGGAAATGATGTGTATCAACATCCTCACTTTTTTGCACACACGTCTTAAACCAAAATATACTTAAACCTAAATAGGCCATAACTTCCCTTGAATTTCTGTTTATGTGCATTCTACTGTATGTCGAAGCTAAGGGGGTGTGAATGTGGGCTCATTCACTTGTTGCAAGGGTGTGTAGCAATGAAACAGATATGAGAATGTGTGTTTGCATGAATATTTAATTGATCTTGAGGTTGTCCCTTTAAGACGTTAAAACAAAACATTCCAGTCTTTGGCTGAGGCTTTGGTGAGACCAGCTGATCGCAATGAGCTCTAATACAAGGTGATTTGCATTAGTCCAGAGCTGCCAACCCCTAACCCATAAAAAGTGGGAGATTCCATAAGAAAAAGAGGGAAATTTTGGTAAATAGCATACAATTTGAACGAATAGAGATAACCACTAGTATTTTCAATTAAAATAATCCAACTACAATCATGCTAAAAAGTAGACAATCTTGAAAAATAGGCAGAAATCTGTTGACGACAGTACGCTGAGCGCCGAATCAGTATGTCACTGCCCTCATGAGGCCGAAAAGTCATTTTAAAAATGACCAAGTCACATCTCGACCGTTACCAATAGTTCTCAGTCTCTATCAATAAGTTATGATTTCTTCCACAAGATTATCAATAACAACTATATACATTATTTTGAAGGAAAAAACACTTCAAGAAATGACATATTTAAAATGTTTTGAAAATGATAATTAGCAGCTCATTTATACTTGTTGACACACCAAAAAAAAAAACAAAAAAAAAAGAAAAAAAAAAAAGAGCAATTATTGAAGAAAACTCACTGAAATTTAGCAGTTTCAGGCTCTCTTTCAAGAAGTTCTCGCACAAAAGACTTGGGAATGCTTTTCAAATATTTATCTGTGTGAGGCAAAAAAGACCAAAAAAATATTTCCTCAAATAGGGATTTAAGAATTAAGGGAGCACTTTACAATGAATTAAAAGGAAGATATCAAACAATAAAAACGTATCAAAATTACATCATACTGATAAAGTCTAGTCAATAAGAAGGAAGGCACTTTATTACTTGAAGTCGTTCCATCAGGATATGCAATTTTTTTTCGTTAATCACTTTAATTTTTTTCCTACACCAATCAGATTTTACATGTTGCTACTACTTCAGCTCACAATTTTTCTCCCTCTTTGTTTTTCTACTTTTGATTTTGCAAGCCTTTAAAATGGAAAAATTGAGACCCAAAATTCATAGCTCCCCATATCTTTGGCTCAAAAGGATGATAAAGTAAATGAATAAAATGAAAGAATACTTAAGACTCTTGAATGAGTGGTTCAATAAGCTACTATTTGTGGCTCCTGTAATTTGAAGAAATCAATCCTGATTTGAAAGCATACATTTCCAAACCCCTCTTAAAGATAAGAAAAGTACTCCTGGGTTCCAAGATGTAATACACAGGAGGACAATTTGACAAAAGTCTGATTAAAAGTATCATGATTATAACAGTGACTTGGAGAAAAAATACGCAAAAAAGCAACATACGCCAGAATATGCCATGTATACTACTTGTCCTCACCTATATAAGGCTTCATCATGCGATAGTACACCCGCCACACAGCATCAAGGGACATGCCACTGTCCAAATAAATTGCACCAGCCACCGACTCAAAGATGTCACCCAACGCCTTGGGAATCTCCATCTCCACCTCTTCTTCGTTGTCATCTTCTTCATTGCAATCCTCCGCATCACCATCTTCCAGGGATAGTTCTTGATACTGGGCAAGAGAAGGAAATAATTTTGTTGACAGCTGCAGTCTCTTTAAAAACATCACGACATTTCTCTACTTCTTTAAGCAGTTACCCCCCCAAAAAATGTCTACGGTCTAGAACCTAGAGATGAACTCTTGATCCCCATTCTGATCGTAATATCAAATTTTTATCATGCTGTGCAAACATTTACAGAGCAACATGTGTCCCTCGAACACGCGGTCGTCAAATTCACGGCTCTTTCGAACAACATGCATTGTCCCAAATACTTTCCTCTCTTTTTAAAGATTTTTTTCACGCCATAGTCAAACCTGTGTAAACGGATTCGTATGACTTTTTTGTCAAGAAAATGAGACATTTTAAACTCATTTTGGTCTGACAAGTACTCCAGCCAGTGACTTACAATAGCCCATACCATGCTGGGGTAGATCCATGAAAAGAAAGGCCTAGCCAGTGAGAACGAATAAGCCAAGACGTTTACCTGCGATGGCACTGGCAGTACTGGCACACTACATGTGTAGTCAATGTGTCCCTCGATGTGTTCAATAACTCAGTCTAGTCTGTCGACGCATTGCTTGCATAGCAATAGCAGAGAAATAGCAGAGAAAAGGAAATTGACTGTTCTGACTCTCGAAACTAAGAATAAGATTCTAGGCGAAATTGACAAAGGACAGGGAAAAAAACGGACATATGCTAGGAATTTAACTTTCCTAAATTGACCCTGTTGATTTTACCAATGTACATAAAAAACAGGGATAAAATTGAGCAAGCGCCATCTACCCTACCAGACAGAAAGCGACAGAGAGTTGTGAAACATGAAGATTTGGAGAAGGCTCTTTTTGTGTGTTAAATGTGTGTAATAAGGTTGTTTCCATTACCCCCTAGTACTTTCACGTGTTCCTCGAAACATGGACTCATCGAACACTTTCTGTTGCACCAACAAGTTCGACGAATGTGTGTTGCACTGTATGTGTGAAATCAGTATTACTAGAGTGTGTGCTTGCTAATGGCAGTCAATATAATGTGTGTTGCTATCACTACCCTGTTATTATAGTGAATCATTTCACCTGTAACGTTTTACCTGCTTCATCTGTAAGTATTCTCACTCTCCCCTACCTTTCTCGCCATTGCATTTCAAGCTACTACTTCTGTATGGTCATTCCTACTCTTTCATTGAATAACAGACCTCAGAGCAGTCTCAAATCTTTTAGTCTCCCTATCAGTTCTACATGTTATAAGCATTGTATATTTGTATTGACTATTGCCTTTCCACATTGACCATACATCACAATATCATTATCTTCCTTTTTTTTTCAAGCGTGAACATATGGTTCAAAATTATTAATGCAAGAAAATGCTTTCTTGACATGAAAGTGTAAGATGTGAAAAAAAGGGAAATGAAAGAAGTAAAAAATTTATCATTAAATCTATTTCATGGCCACCTTCATTTTGTTTTAGATATCGCCACTGTCGGGGGGAAAAGGGTCGTATGCGCAAAACTGCAAAGAGACACATACGACTATGTTCCCCGGCGGTAATGATACGACATCTAGAAGGCATAAATGGGAGGCATGAGAAAGGGAAAAAAGATTTGGTTTTGAACTAAGTAGCTGTATCAAAAGAATACACTAATCATTGAAAGATTGATCTTCCATGTTGTGTTGTATTAAATATATTCATTTAATTTTTCTTATTAAGTCTGTGCTTCTGACTTTGCCATAAAAATTGCTCTCTTAATTTGTTACTCTATAGATTATGGTGTGGAAGGAAATGGATTATGGATCTATGTCTGAGTCAGAGAAGCAAATGCTTGTGTCTGAAGTGAATCTTCTTCGAGAACTCCGACACCAACACATCGTCAAATACTATGATCGCATTATTGATCGCTCAAGAGCCATAATTTATATCATTATGGAATATTGTCAAGGTGGGGACCTGGCTTCCATTATTGCCAAGAACAGAAAAGAAGGGTAAGTTTATTGAAACAACCCATCACATGTACCAATTGCATTCTTATTTAAATCAGTTAAGAATGATTTTTTTTGTTTTGTGATAATTTTGCTCTTTGAGAGATCATCTTGTCCAACTATTTAGGGTTTTATTGATATGGTGTATGAATGTAAATGCAAACTGCATAGATCTTCGGACTTCATATAAATGGGTCAATTTTGTATAGAGAAGGCAGATGAGGTGAAAGAGTTCATGTAAATAAAACTGCAGGATTAGCAATCATTGAGTAAGTAATATTGGCAAATATTATTTTGCTTTATTTTCCACTCAGAAGAGTAACTATAAACTTGTTGTATCAGTTGCTTTGTTGTCTAATATTCTTTATATCACATAAAAAGGGCTCTCAAAAGCTATTTGCTTTATGTAACACATTTTTCTTTTCAAGGACCCATGTTGAAGAGGACTTTGCTTGGAAGATTCTCATTCAAATGACTTTGGCATTGAAAGAATGTCACCGCAGGAAGAATGGCAAAGCAGTTTTACATCGAGACCTGAAACCAGCCAATGTATTTTTGGATGGTAACTCTAATGTGAAATTGGGAGATTTTGGCCTCGCAAGAGTGCTCCATCATGAAAGCAGTTTTGCTCAAACATATGTTGGAACTCCATATTACATGTCACCAGTAAGACTTTCAAATTTTGAATTGAACAAAAAAGGATTACTTGTGTTTTATGTGTATTTTGTTGTTGCGAGTACTGTGTAGTCTACGCTTGTTCATCACACCTGTGTGTAATCTGACAATCTTTCTAAACCAACACAACGCCTGGCAATGAAACAAATCTCTCTTTGATAATTATTCTCTGATCTAACAAAGTCAACTATCTAATCTGTTACATTTGGCGGCAGTGACCAACGTTATGCATAAATTGGTGCCTGCTGTAATCAAACTCTATCAATCCTACACTCCTGCCTCAAGAACTTTTATTAACTTACCTTGTGCTCTATAAATGCTGGATAATTTTTTTAATGTTACTGATTTTCTAATCCTTAGCTCATCCATTTTCAGTTTTTAAAATGTGAAGTATACAAAAAAATAAAGCAACTCTTGCTAACAACATTGCCTCTTTCTTTTTTCCAGGAACTGGTCAATAATTTATCATACAATGAGAAGTCTGATATTTGGTCCCTTGGTTGTATGCTATATGAGCTGTGTGCCCTGGCTCCGCCATTCACTGCTCCTAATCAATCAGAATTAAACAGAAAGATAAGAATTGGTGATTTTCCTCGTCTTCCTATGAAATACTCAACAGATCTGGATTTTATCATTCGAAAAATGATCCAGATTGAGGTGAGATCATTTAGTTCTTGTTCAGTTCATATTATTTTGCCATGATTATTTAAAACAATTTCAAAAATGCATTAACAAAAGTAGGCTTTTATACATGTTCAGATGACTTCAGGTATTTTTATTTTTTTGTTTACTGCTTTCCATTTTACTACAAATTTCACTTTTTTGTCAATATTTTCATAATTTCACATATACGCAAATATAAAATGTTTTTCCAATACCCTCATTGATTCAACTTTTATAGACATGATGACTGAGTAGCTAGGGCGTCGGACTGCTGACCGAGAGTACTGAGTTCAAATTTCAGCTGCGACCATTGTGTATTTTCCTTGAGCAAGAGAATAACCCATTTTTTCCCCTTCACTCCCCACTCAGGTATGATGAGTACCCAGCTATAGGGAGAGAAAAATCTTGTCAGATTGCTAGTGCAATGTGCTTCACAGGTTGCTCTATTGTATGCTCCCCAGGAAGTTTAGATGGACTTTGGAATGAAATAGCCTGCTGGGGGATAAATGATGTAGAGTCAGTGAGCCTGCCCATGCATGGGGATACAGACTATAAATCCAACTTTATTTTTATCTTTATGTTTAAACTATAAGGCTTCAAATAGAAAAGGGTGTTTCAGCTTTATAACACATCACATACCGATTTTCCACTTCATCAGTGGAACTGCCCATTATAAAAACTGTTATATTATTGTTTCAGGTAGCAAAGCGACCAAGCATAGATGCCATTCTTGCCGACCCTTCTGTGCAACAAAGACAAAAAAATCCAGAGAGATTTTCAGATAGCAGTGGCAGCAGTCGATCGCGTAAAAAAGTTGTTGTGGAAAACAATAAATTGCATTGTGACATCAAGGAAGAGACTTTCATTATGAAAATGAAGCAGCTTGAGTTGAAGGAGAAAGAGTTAGAAAGTAAGGATTTTCTTTATTTGTATAATGGTCTACCATCTTTATGTAAGAATCCAGTGTGAAATCACATAATTATCCAGCTATTCAGGAAGGCTTTACAATCCACCAAGATTTCCGATTACATACATTCCATTGTATATATTTAGAAAGTCTTCAGATGTAACATTTAGTGATGTCACTCTGGAGATGTTGGAAATCTCTATTTAGACAAAAAAGATTGTATCTCTAATCATTGTGTCCCAGAATGTGTTATATATGTGGAAGAGAGGCTAATATGTAGAGATGTCAATGGTGTTGGGCTCAACCAGTCAAGTTCCAAGTTTTTCAAGTTTTTCTTAGTTATCCAGTCGTCCAAAAAACCCTTGTTCTTCCTTTTGGTAAAATAACAGAGGATATTATCTTCTAAAAATACTTCAAACATACTTTCACAAGAAATCACCCAAGTCCTCCGTTTGTTTCTATTTCATAGAACAGTTTTAAGTAAAAATGCATGATTAGAGTCTCCTAGAAATTGCTCTTTTTTTTTTTACCTCACTGGCCAGTGTGTGCTTCTTCAATACATTATTGCTTGATGTTGAAAAATATTGATTGTAAAGGCACTTTAAGAAGATAACCAGAGAAAGAAAAATAGTGTGGCATATATGTAACAAGGAATGACTTTGTATTTTCAGGTAGAGAAAGAAGTCTTGCCCTAAGAGAGAAGCTGGCTGATGACAAGATGAAAAGGTTTTCTTCTGTTTTTCTTGTTTAAATATTGTAGTTTCCCTATCTACAGTTATCCGGCATTGTCCATTCACCCAAAAATGTGCATTCCAGATAAATGAACACCTGGTCTCTCAAAATATAAAATGAATGTGTGATAATCACATAGATAACCCCTCCCCCCACCCCTATTGCAATGTGTTGATCAAAACAGAAGAAAGCGCAATGTGAGCAATGTATAAATTTTGTTACATCAGAAACAATCATCTGGCCATTGCAACTCATCCACTCCAATGTCAACACAAATTGTGTTGGGGCACGGATGAGATTACACCTCTCTGTAAACCAATGCAGCTGAATGGACACCCAAGGTAATAAAATTCACAAAAGAATATTTTCACACCCGCCTCCATTGGCTGATGTGAAACGAAAGATACGATATGCCCCCTCTACTGTTAACCCACCGCCGAGTGTTTGGATCTGGTAATCAGGGTTGCTGCATCACGCTGGTTTATATTCCTGAGAAGTAGAATCAGATATTGGATACTGTTTGCCAAAGGCATTATAGTATGATGTGAAACTCTACCGCCACCACATGTCTCGAAGTTGAATGCAAATTGAGTGGTAGGAATTATATTGTAAATACCTAATGTTTCCGAAATTTAGATGCCAGAGTTAGAAAAGTGGATACATGAGATAGAGTATAGATAAAATATAGTGATTTAATTTGTTTATGGTGGTCAGGCTGGATATCTTAGCATGCCAGATAAATGGCAGCTGGATGACTGGCAATAGTTTGTATTACTTTGTTTCTTTAAAGTTTTCTTCAATGATTTGAGAAAAACTGAACCATCATGGATATAATGCCATCATTATTTTTATATTATTACTTGTTATACATCAATGATGTATGATTTTTATACTCCAATAAAGAAAGTTAATAATAAGTTAAGTAACAGTAACAGACAAAAAATATATTATGAGGGTTGGTTGCTTTTATTTTGTTATTCTTTAATCTAATGATTGGTTTTGTTTAATTTTACTCTTTACGACAGCACAAGTGTCACGGTTCATTCTTGTCTTAACCAATTACCAGACGTGCTTATGTATTTGTTTTTATAAAAGTAGTACTTGTTTTCTTATGGGAAATGTCTTTCAATTTTTTTTATTCACAACAGAGCCATTGACATGTGTCAGCGTTACTCTGATTCTGACAATAGTCCAACATCAAGATCTGCAGTGTCACCCTTTTTACAATCCCCATCTCAAGGTAGGAGAAAAGACACTCAGTATAATCGACCTGCTGTGGTGTGTGTTGCTCCATTTCCTCGCAATTCTGAACTGTGCTACCCTGTCTCAAAACACTTTTCAAAACCTTTTTCTCGACCCATAAGTAATGAACATGTCATCAAATCAGATTGTGATTCATAGTAAGAAACAATTGTTTTGTTGGGTTGAGTTTTTTGGGGTTTGTTTTTTTTTGTGGTGCAAATGTACTTATTTTCACAGACTTATGTTTTGTGTGCACCTGATTCATTACTCGCTCTGTTTTAACATTTCTTCAATAGATATCACAAGGGTGGGGGAGAATCACCCTGGCTTTTATATAGGCATGAAGCAATCGATAATAGCCTTTCTCTTTGTCTAACCATGAAAATGGCTAGCATCTAAGATTTGAACCTAGACCTTTAAAGTTCAGCAAGTCATTTACATTTAATATATGGATTTTCTTTAAAAAACAAAAACATGCGTAGATTGTTTTCTCTTTTCAATGACTTGAGATTTTTTTTAAAAGCGATAATTTTTAAGTGAAACTTTTCAAAACGGTATATACAACTAGGAAATATAAAAATGCCATTATTTTGTGAAAATAGCAAAGTGTCACAGTCAGCCAGTATATACCCGGTAGAATAAGTAGGTTTTACTAAACATTTAGGTGAAAAGTTATCATTTCAATAACTTTGCTAAAATGCTTAAGCGACAATAAAGGGAAATGGAGATTGTGACCTCCAAAAAAGATTCTTAAAAAATGGGGAACCCTCGAAAAAATTATAATGTATTCTCTACACAAACGCATACAAGTAGAAGGTAGGAACTATACCCAGTTAAAGTCAAAGCATTTTAGCCAATATTTGAATGCCAGATGATGCCCCTCTCCTGATCCTTCGCCTCTCCTCCTCCTCCATCATTCTGCCTTGACTATATCATGGAGGAATAAATAAACCTGTTATACCATTTTTCATTTTCTAATGAGAATTGAATATTAATTATTATTTAGCGTGAGAATAACAGAGTATTTAGCTTTTTGATGGTGGATATTTCCATTTTTCTGATTACCCTTTTCTTCCACGCTTTTCCCCACTATAACAGGCTGTCATATTTATTTTGCTTTCACTTGTTTTTGCTTATTTGATAGTTACAGTGGTCACTATTTGAGAGGCAGGTCTGACTTAGACCTCATGTAAAATGTTTGTCTCATTAGTCATCATGCCCATTAGATAGCTTTAGGAAGTATGCGTCATCATGAGGCTGTTTTTTTCTTGCTAAACTCAATATAGCATGACAAACACTCTAACTTCACCTATTAATTTTGCAGGTCTCTTCTCTCTATCTAAATCTCATAATCATATTCTAGCTCTCAAATCTCTGATGAATTATACTTTGATTTTCTTTTATGTTGAAGTCAAGCACATATCAGATGCAACCAAATTTGGCATAATAGTTTGATACATCAGCTTTATTTTGTAATCTGTACTTTATGAGAACAGAAAACAAATAATGTTTGAAGAAACTTCTACAGCATCAGCTTTTTTCTCCTCTGACCAATCGACATTATATCTCTTGCTTTCACCCATAAACTCACTTTTACAAGAAATCATATGCTCAAAGTACGATTGGCTTTTAGGAATTAATCTTTTTCATGGAGACCACTACAAGCCTTTCCTTTTTTCTGTGTGCGTGCTTGTTGCTACTTTATTAAAATGTCACACATGATAAATTACTTCATTTCTTACTTTGTTCTAATTTTTATTGACAATATGTCTTTGACATAAATGATACATTTTTTATTGCAAAAGATTATTATTTATCTATTTTGAAAAGCTAATACAGTTTATTGTAAAAACAAATAAACATATCATTAAGAAATAGAAATATGTGCAATTTTCAAGTTTTTCTCATTGTCGTCCTTTAAAGATAATGCTTGAATTTCCATCTGATCATCTAAATGATTTGATTTGTTGTTGAGCTTTTCAATGGGTATACTTTTTGCTTCAGTATTTTTGGCTGTAGCATGCAGTCATTGCTTTCACTGTTCATTTTCCTTGTTTTGTTACAATATAAGGCTGCTTTATCCCAAATACAACAAATGTAATTTAGATTTGTATTTTCTTGTGGATATGAAAATGCTTTATGCGAAAGAAAAGCATTCCAATCTTGTTATCTGTAATCTATTAAATGTCTTTGATTTACTTGTTGGTGAAATGTCTGTTTTTATGCAAAATGTCTTTCTTTTTCTACCTTTGCATGGTAGATAAGGAATAAGATTTTTCTTTCGAAGTAATGCAAATTTGAAAAAGTATGTAAATATTTTACAGTTGTGAATTATTTTGTTAAATAGTTTAATTTCATTCATGTGAATGAAGAAAGTGCAATGAAATAGGAGCTCATAAAACAAAGTAATATATTATATTAGATCATGTTCAAGAATATTGCGGAAGAAAAGATCAAAGTAAGAGTAAAAACAATTATCAAAAGCAGGGTTGAATTCCATCGTTGTTGATTTTCTGAAAATTGTTCAGCTTGAATTCAAAATCATGAGAAAAGCTTTCGTTTCATGTGTACATAGTCTAATTATGTGGCAGATTTTTTCAAATTAGTTAAAAGGGTGTTATACAATGCATATCACTGAAATTTGAGCTGAGTTGTCATCATCATTGCTACTTTCATGACAGGAGGAATGTGCACCGTCGTGGTGTGTACCTCAGATTTTTTTTTTCTAATTCTTACTCTTTAGCATGGAATATCCATCACTGACATAAAATTGAAATAAAAATAACAAAGTCAAAAAAGTGTTAGAGAATTTTAAAGTTTGCAAAAGGAAAGAAAAAACAAGGCCAATCGTATAAAGCATTTTAGTGTTTTGTAAATTCACACAAAAATACATCTTTAGTGGAAAAAGAATGATAACATTTTTTGCAAGCCTTTAATAACTTTAAGATGCTTTGATTAATAATAAAATTCAATTCATTGCTGTTCACGTGTCTATACAAATTATGTCCTGTATTTGCACATTAATTCAATGGATCCTATCTTATTGTTATAATGTATCAATTATATGTAAGTAGACTTTCATTATCAGCTTATGTTGTGATGCTGATCTTAATGCTCAGGTTTGAAGCTTGAAATCTTTAACAAGTTTTTCTTAAAAGGAAAATATTTCATTTTTCAAATGTCACCTTTCCTTGCTTTTTATATTTGAATGATCTTTCTTTCATTTATATTCTGTAAATGTGCCTTACAATTTACATACCAAGCCTATACACAACCATAATTGTTTGAATTAAAGTTTTTATGTTTCAAGCTATGCGAGCCTTGTTTTTCAGTGAAATAAATGAATGAAAATTAATTTTTCTCTCTGATTTTTTGTTGAATTCCTTTGTTCTTACTTTTTCATAAGTTGTATGAAAAATACATGTTAAACTTTAATATAAGATACGCATACACTTTATCTAAGACTAGGAGAGCAATATCAATAATACTTGTACAACACAAAGTCTTAAAGAAGGACAAGGTTTCACTGAGCATATTTCACACTAATTGACTAAACAGTTAAAAACCTCCCAGAAAGACTGCAGTTCTGTAAAAACAAAAAACAAAAAACAAACAAAAAAAACAATTCCAAAAAGAACCCATAGATGTCTTATGTTCTCTCCCAAAATGTTAACTATTCCAAAAGAATAAACTCAATTTTCATTTGATCCTTTGTGAATGTCACTAAATGCTTATGCTTCAGGTCAATTTCTATATCAATTGGAAAACATGCTTGATATTGGTTCAGATGACTTTGAATACAAAAGGTCTATATCACTCTGTTGACAGATTATTTTTTACTTTTGTATGAATTAACGATCTACAAAAATGAGAAAAATTCCACCATCTATCTATCAAAGCTTTGATGTTGTATGAGATCCAGCCTGTTACAATGCAACCAGGTGTAATAGAAATTGAAGACAACTTGAAATGAATGGATTTTAGAATCAGGGGCATTAACCAAGTAAAAGCTTCAAGATAGTTTATCCCAAAACTCAAATAGAAAGGAAGAAAATGTTGTAATTCTTTAGAGATGTAGGTAATGACTACCAATTGTGACTGGATTAATGAGGGATGACACAAGAGAATGAATTAAACAACACATAGTCACAGCACACTTGTTCCATACATTGGGAAAAAATTATTTCAAGCATAGATATTTCTAGTGCTTTTTTTTTATAGCAGCATTTCATTTGGACTGGTTGAAATTTACTGCCTTCAAATGCTCAATTACACCATGCACTACTCTTTCCACAGTTTTAACAAGGCTTCTGTTTATAGAATTCTAAGCACTCCATCACTATGGTGGATCTATGATATGCAGGATTCTAAACCTCCCTCTCTTTAGCAGTGTTACAGGGTCAAAGGGTGAAGAAAAATCCCACACCATCCTTTTTCCCTTCAACTTTCTAATCTTACTTAAATTTTACATCATCAAATGAAGAATCTAGATTGTTTTTGAGACTGATAGAAGCTGATGAACACAAGAACAA
>JAUEKT010201981.1:0-13679 GCA_031762655.1 Doris verrucosa
TCTTGTATCATCTGTTCCGCTTAACGCTACTGAAACCGGGATAAGCTCCAGCTCTATGGGTCTGTCTAGGCCTAGAACGAACAAGAGCAAGAGTCAGCATCATGTAACAGAGAATGTGTAATAATAAAAAAAAACATGACAGTCAAGATCAAAGAACATTTATGTATTTGTTTTAAAAGAAAAGGAACACTAATTGTATACAATTAGTCAAACAATTTTTACATCAATTATATATTTTCAAAGATATATTGTAAATACTCAAGGCTTCAGATACACAATTCGTTTTGTTGTACACACAACCACTCACACACACCGACTCATGCATGCAAACAGACATACCTAAAGGTCTGTATTAACGGAGGTAATGATTTATTAAACAGTACAGTTGCTTTTTGAGCCAAGTAAATAATATTTTTTATGCAATTCCAATCCCTGAGTTCATAAAATAAAAACATAAAAAGACTGATTTATTTTGCTTATATTTATTTGTTTAAGTACACAAGATCAACAAAAATATTCAAGAGATCCAATCACGCCCTGATTTCAGTGTTTTGGACATATTTGAAAAATGAAGATATATATAGATTACATGTGAATAAGGGAACAGGAGTCATATATCTAACCCTTCTTGATAACATAACAAATATAAAAAATATAGTCATGTGTAATTCCTGTTACACGATTAAAAAACATATAAAACAGCAGTGAGTCCATGCAATAATATCTATTATCTCAAAACATAAATGACTCAATGAAAACAAAAATCAAATCTTCATTCTCTCTTGGTTTTATGGGAATTCACACAATAAAACAACTTTTGACAGGCAAATTTGGGTAAAGAAATGGAGACAACAACCAAGAAACCTGAAATCAACACCAAAGGACGTAAATATTCCTTGAAACAAAAACAACATCTTCATGCGAAAGAACATCCTCACCTTTTCCCAACTGAAATCCAGATCAAACTTGAGTCAAAGTTGAAAAGATGGACATCCCTTTACCGGCATATTGCAATAACACCAGGAATGAAATTTTTGACAATCACCATACCCGTATTTCATATGACTATAAAAACATATGAGATTCAAAACTTTACTGATGATGACACGCAAGCATCGTTTTCATTAGTTACTATAACATATGCACATTCTCTGTCTATTTTAAAATCTATGAATTTATTTGTTTGTTTGTTTGCTTGTGCAACTGTGCAAGTGTGTGTGTGTTTGTGTGTGTGTCTGTCTTGACTGTCTGTCTCTGTCTGTCTGTCTATCTGTCTATGACTTTCTCTCTCTTTCTTTCTCTCCTCAAACAGGCAGAGAGAAAAGAGAGAGAGAAAGAGAGAAAAAGAGAAGTGAGACAGACAGAGGCAAAGAAAGAAGGAAAGTTTGACCGGCGGAAGCAGAGTGTGCCTCAGACAATAGAGTGAGGTCAATGCCCAAAAAACTTCTCACTGTAACCAAAAAACATCGCCAAAGTCATCCTTCATTCCTCATTCAAATGTAACTGAACATTTCCAAAAGTCTCAATCCTGTGGAAGCCCTGGAAAAATTAGGCATATTTAACCAATAACTGAGATCAGAAATTCATGCTCAGAACCATTTCAGCGTTGAATTGAAGAAACAAAGAAGAAGAAAAAAAGTGATGAAAAAAGATGAGAAGAGCAATCCATCGAGTTGTTTCTCCTGCTTCCCCGTAAGGTGCTATTTTGTCTTGGATGCCTTTGCCTTTTTGCCTCCGTCTTCCCCAGACTTTCTTTTATGACCTTGAGTCGTCTTCAGTCCATTTGAGCCAGCCTTGTCATCTGAAAATGATGTGAAGCATAAGATAAACAATGAAAAATATGAATTCAATGTCTTCGTTAATTTAATTGAAATGGAGTGCTTCAACCAAGTCAGTTTTCAATTTTAATCAACGCTGAATTTAGAGGAAAACTAAACATAAGAAGAAAAAACATAAATAAAAGAAACGTAACACTTATCAAATGCCTGCAAAAAAAAAAGAAAAAAGAAAAGCAACTCACAAATATAAAAGTGAACCTAGAGAATAAGAATTAAACACAAAAACGGAATCCCTACATCAGAACTGACCACGAAATACACAAACACAAAGTTTGTCACAAAAGGGAGTGAAGATAATTTGCGCAATACTAGAACAACAAATGAAAAGTGCATATGTGAAGCCTGTGTACAGACATACTGTTCAATAGCCATCCCTTTTTTTTTTTTTTCAGATTAATTACAAAAATCAAAAGTAAATCAAGGGTTCTTCATCTTCACTTTGTACCAGTGGATGCTTCTTGATTAAATTTAAATATTATTGGTGTTGTTGTCGGTATTGAAGGCATTGAGGTGGTGTCGATTTTGGTTGGAATTTTGGTGAGTTGGGTAAGATGGACAGAAATACCTCTACTTTCATTTTTGCTTAAATATTTGTTTATATACAGGCATGCCTGTAAAAGGACACTATTCTCAATTATTTTCAAGGCAATAATGAAGAAGTTCAGCTCATGGTATCGTGAAAACGATTGTCGAACGTATGTTTCAATGCCACTGCAGTGCAAGGGTTAAAAGTGGTTAAAAGCATATCAAAGATTGACTTGGCAGCTTTGCTTCACACTATTTTTGAAGCAATTTCAAAGGGTAATGCCATTAACTATTTTTACTGGTATGAGCTGTTTTGAATGCCCGGGTTGTTTTTGTTGTTAATTGAGAAGTCCACATCTGGCCAGATTGTATTTGACATCATGAATAATCTCTTTCTTGCTACCCTCTTGGTTTTCTAGCTAAACTTAAAATGTACAGATTATCATGTTATGTTCCCTTCTAGGCCTTGACAGACAAGCGGTACAGATCATACAAGATCATCCCCTTGACAAGACGCTAGACTATCGCAGGTTTTACTCCGCAGCCCTTGCTGGTATTCATTCACACCTGAGTCGAGTGAAGCGATTGGAGTAAATTTTCTTGCTCAAGGGATATACACAATAGTCGCAGCTGGGATTGGAACCCAGTACCTTTTGGTCAGCAGTCCGGCGCCCTAACCACTAAGTCACCGAGCCTCCATCATGCTATGCTGACAACGTCACAAGATGGAAATGCTTCTGGCATTACCTGCAGACGCTTTTGATGCCGCGTAGGCAGCGGCCATCTTCTTGATGTTGGCCACCCTAGCAACGTCGTGGTTCACGATGGGCCGTGGGTACTGCTGGCCGATGACACAGGAAGCCGCTTGCTGCACCGATGCTGGCGCTGTCCATGGCTCAAAAATGTACTTGGCCGGGTACTTCTTCAATTCCGGAATGTACTTCCTGGAAGACAAAGATTTATTCTTCTTAATTTAATAAAAAACAAAACAAAAAAAAAACAAAATATTTTCATCTCATGTCATACATCGTGAGAGAAATTTTCTTGAAACAAAATGCGTTCTTTCAAGATAAAGTGACAGCGTAAATTCAACAAGGTCATTTCAATCAGTCTGGAGGTTTCAGATTTCACTCGCTGCCACTTTTCCATTTAATTTTCATCTTGACCTTACACATGTGAAAGGCAAAGTTACCCATCTTCATGAATATCATCTTCACATCTCCTTCTACAATCCATCCAAAAAATAAAGATAACATAATACAGAAATCAAGCGAAAGCAAAATATTTAAGGTGGGGCTGAAATTGGTCACCCAAAGTACTATTGATTCTCTATCCGAAGGTTGGTAAACTACTCTTTTCGGCTGATGTTTGTAAAAGGAATCTATTTTTAGAAGGATTTGAGAGTACATGGGGCTTTATGTATTAACATTCATGAAATTAACATGCTGTGTATCTGTTTGATTGTGATGTGGAATGTGGTAGCATTTTGATTGCTCGTGAATCTCAATGTACCACTTTGGGCATTTGTGTGCAGCATACACGATTCCTTCATGGTTTCCAAAACCCATTCAGTATTCAATTCCACAATCACGTGACAATCATCCTGACAGAACTGAGCATACCTGATAAAATCTCCATTGGGATCTGTCTTCTTGCCAAAGGCAATGGGGCTGTACACCCGAAAGTACTGGTGGAAAAAGGCCGAAGCTGAGAGCCACATCCAGTTGCCCGCATTCAGACTCCAGTCGGCATCAAGGAGGAGCTCTTCAAAAACCTTGAAGGAAATGGAAACATTTGGATGGGTATATTTTTCAAACAGATATCTTGAAAAGAAATTACAAAATATCTGCCGATTAAGCCACGACAATCCTTTTCACCAAATTCAATAGTACCCTCAGGCGTAATTTGTGTGCTCAAGGAAAATGCATGATAGTCGTGGATGAATTCGAACTTGGTGGCTCTCAGTCAGCAGTCCGACACTCTAACCACTCAGCCACCATGCCTCCGCCTAAATATGCCTAGGTAGGCACAGCATGAAAAAGTTGATATGATAGCTTTAATTACTTAACCAATCAGGATAAACTCTGCTGGAAAGAAAAGTTGATGATTAGACTGTCATGAAGTCTCTGTAAATGGAAATTTGAATTCTTTGTTTGTATAAAGTTAATAAAACTATGTAACAAAGCCATATTTTAAAAAAAACAAAGTTCTTTGATACGTTAGTGCTACAAGTCCATTTCTTATTCTCTTTATGCAACTAACGAAATTGCAAGATTTTTCTTTTCTCTTCTATGACAATGTCACAAATCACTTACAAAAACAAAAACAAAAAAACAGCAACATGCAACTCAAATGAGAAATAAGATAAACATCATAACACTCACTTAATTTAGTGTCTGAAGAAAGTAAAAACCATGCCTTCTATACAAATGTACTAAATGAAAACAGTTGTTATATACCTGCATGCCCTCCTCCCAGCTAATCCAAAGGTCACCCCTTGTAAGGAAACAGGCAACCGCATGCCGCGCCAGGTGGTGAATCCACCCTTCCTGTCGCAACTGCCGCATGACGGCATCGATGAAAGGGAAGCCTGTTTGTCCCTGAGCATAAAGATACAGCGATCAGTATCCGTGGTTCTCATTACATAACTGTGATCGACATCCAATGGGTTAAGAAATTAATGGAATGAAGAAACAAATAGAAAAAAAATGCAAGTGTTCTTACTTAGGGTTATATGTACAGATAAAAACAAGCACATCTGCATGAAATTTATTTTAGTTCAACTCAATTTTGTTTATAAAGTCAATGGATTATATTGAAAACCCCATATTCCATGATGGTATCAGTTCTGGTGCAATCACACAACAAACATACACTCTTACATACTCACTTTCAATAAATGACTGCAATAAATCAATTCAACAGTATATCCTATTGATACCTTATAAATGGTGATACAAATTTAAAAACCAGACATTTCTTGTATTTCTTTGCTGGTCTCATGTTCATTCCTTACTAGGGGATTAGATACCAATATGGAAGCAAGAATAAGCCTTGCAAAATTACCTGGAGCCTAGACAATATACAGAGATGTAAGATTATTTCATTGAAAACTAAACCCAGTCTATACCATACAAATTTCTTTAAAGTGTAGATTTAATAGAACTGGAAAACAGTAAAAGAAATTTAAAGGAAACTGAGGTATTATTTGGGAGGAGGATCTCTTTTTTTTTTTTTTTAAAGAAAAAAACCAAGTTCTGACTTGGGATTTATATAGACATTTTACGATCACCTGTTTCAATGTATTCTATTGAAGAATCTGCACCTGAGTGAAGATTTTAATTAATAATCAGCTTAAGGTAGCTCAATAATGCAACACAAAATTATTAAACTAACCTGAGTCCATTTTTCCAGGTGTTCGGCATTCGTGGTCCAGGGGATTTGCCGGCAGACAGGGTTTCCCACCATCTTGTCAAAGTTGGGAGTGGCCCAACCCACCGTGTAGAAAAACTCTCGCCACAGCAACTGCCCATGGAGGGAAACTGGTGGTTGCGTGTGCTTCTGTCAAAGGTAAAGAGCAGAGAAGTTGACTTGACACTAAGAGAGACATATGAAACCTCAAATTAAATTCAGGACACAAAATAGGCCAAAGGCCAGGAGCTCAAAAGCGTACGATCACTTTTTCCTGAATAAAATTTATACCCTAATATTATTGTAACTCTTTTGAGCTCTTGGCCCCAGATTCATAATCAACCGCAAGTGTTGCTGAATTTTAAATATAGAATCAGTGTTTGATAACCTTCCTAGCAAGCTAGAAGCTTAATAAAACCCAAATTGCGTTCAAGGCATCAAAAACATGATGACTTCCTTTTGACCCAGTGGAAAGCGTGTGAAGACTAAAATCAGTTTCATTCAAACAGCAGGCTCTCAGGCAAAAAGGGCTTTTAGTTGAAAACCGCTGTAGTTGTACTGGAGAATTCCTGGCCTTTGAAATACATTCATAATGTGTGCCATTTTCAATGCTCGCATTGTTATAAAATGACTCACATTAAATCAGTGCACATAATTACTTTACTAGAACTCTTTTTTTGATGTCAGGATGTATCGTTGTGTGACATTTAGCCAATTTAAATCAATTTAATAAAAACTGTTGCATATATTGTATTATACATACCCGGTACATTGAATGTGTAATTTAAGCTAATAAGTATGCATATTCCGCTTTGATGTCAATTGATATTCTTTTTTTATTTCAATGATGTCCCCTTAGCGGACTCATTGGTACGACAATCGCAAAATTTGTTATGTAAAAGTAGTTTGCAGCACTGAGCTCAACATTCAGTCTATTCAGCCCTGCGAATAAACTGAATTAGTAATAAAATGTCAATTGACATCAAAAGGGAATAAGCATGATACCAGCTTATATGATACAATCAATGTATGTATGACAAAATATGCACAACAGTGTAACGCTGACATCACTGAAAGAGCTCTGAGATATTTTTGTGCTCATGAAGAGGATAATGAGAAAACGGACATGAACAAGCCTTCAGCGACATGTAAGCCTTCAGCGACATGTAAGTCTAGGTTTTGATCCACAGAATCAGTGTGATAAACCATCAACCGACTTCTCAACCATCCCTTTACAGTGTATTTAAGTTTAAGTTATTGATATGTCATAAAATAGCAGAATAATCAATGTGTGCATAAAAATAAGTGCTTTTGTCGTATTGGTGTAAAGAAGCAGGAACCGCTTTCCTATGCACTCTGAACGAGAAAAAAAAATTGATTTCATGTAACTGGGGCTCTAGATGACATATCAGTATGGCACTGTTGTCACAATTACGCAAACATTCTCAATAAAATATAAAAAGAAATTCTGTAACACTAACCTTATAGCAAAGTACGTTCATAGCTTTGTGAATTTTTTTATAACAATTACAATAATTCATGATGTCTATAGCCCGATGTAAAGAAATGTAAAGAGGAATTTCTAAAAAGTAAAACTACTGCAATTTCTAGATTCTTTGATTCAACTTTGGATTTGGTATCAATAAAACCATTAGCAATTTTCATGCACAACTTTCCCAACTCATAGACACACTTGCTAATTGTAAACCTTTATATACAAAACATATCTTTGCAGCTACACCTTCAGCTCTGCCTTTTCCAACAAATATCCTGCAAAATGATTTACACACAGAGCATTTTGAATGAAAATTCTGTGCCACATAGGGACGCTATCAGTTGTTTTCTTTTAATCAAGCCTTCACCTTGCCATCCCTATAGACCTGCATCAGCCTATGGTAGAACAACCGCGGCGACAGGCAGCCAAACTTGAGGTAGGGACTCAATACTGTCGTGCTTGGGCTGAGAGAGTTTGGCGATGTCTTGGGCTTCTCAAATGTACAAATCCAGTTCTATTGGAAACCATTAAACGCATTGAAAGAAATAGTGAATTAAAAAATTCATAATCATCTATCATAAACTAAAAAAAAAAAAAAAAAAGATTTTCAAATTTATCTATGTAAAGTCCCAGAATCATATTAATAATGAATGTTCACTCATAGCAATTAAAAAATAATTTGAGAGTTTAGTATGGTATGTTTTGCTAAAGGGAAGGATATTTTTAAAAGCACAATAAGAGTACAATGAAATAACAGCAGCATGGATCTTCCAATAGCGCTGAAATATAAAGTAAAAAATGATAAAGTTTTTGCTCAAATTAATATTAGTCAGGAATCCACTTTTTTTTTTTAAATGTAGTGAAGTCTAACTTGAGGCCAAACATTCAAGAGAAAATGAGACCTATTTAATAAAAGGCAGACATTTAATGAGCATTTAACTCATTGTACCCCGCGCACGAGTATACTCGTACACGCTTGACCCACTTCACCGTCCGCGCACGAAATAACTCGGACACGGCCGCCTCGTCTCAGGGTCCGAGCACGAGATATCTCATACACACCACAACAGGCTAGTATAGGTTATATTTAGAGCTAGAACTCTCTGACAGAGTGAAAACAAGAAACTATGACGAGTCACGTGGCTTCTATATTAAGCTTGCCTTGCATGTGTGAACTGTAAACTCATGTGCGAAACTCGCGTCTAATTTGCTTGATTTTCACCGTTTTTACGCTTTTGTTAACAACGGCTAATTATTTACGCAACCTTATGGCACAAAATGTGTTGAGGGACATTTATAAGGACTCGGACAGTGACAGACCTGACGTTTTGGGGGATAATGACTCAGATTTTTATTCATCTAGCTCATCATAATCTGAAGAGACGGATGACGATTGAGAACTTTGTTAAATTAGATCTACCGTAGCAACAACAACAACAATAACAGATCAAGTTATTGTGCAAACTATCATTCTAGCGCATTATTAATGATCTATTTTTCAAAGCGCAACAAAAATTATATCCACACGTACTCTGCTATGCATTATTAGGCACGTCGGAATATTTCATAGAGATGTACATAAAAACAAGGCAACGAGAGGCATTTCTATAGGGTAAGGGGCGAAAATGTAAACACGGTCAAAATCAGCTGGACCAGGGGTTGTGCACTCTCCCTGCACAGCTCGACCGTGACCTAGATTTTGCGATGCGAGGCTGGGGTAGAGTGAGTTAGAATTGGGATTTATGCACGAGTAACCCTCACATAACCCAAAGCTTAGTAATTTGACTCATATGTCATTCACCTCATAATGAAGTGACGGTAAGTTAAAGGTATTTTTTTTCTTCATTTTTTCGCAGATGACTTTTTTATTTTCACTTTATTCCTTTCATCATTTGCAACCATCTCAGAGTGAATTGAGCGAGAGGAAAGAGCAGGATGATAAATAGAAAGCTATTTCCTTCACAGAAAGGAAAGAAAAAAAGAAATAAACCTGCCACAAGCCCCAGAACCATTCGTGTGAATTTGTTTCAAAACTGCATGCAGACTCTCAGTTTAAGTGCAACAGATGAGGAAGACTAATAAGAGAGTGTATTCTTTTTTCTTCTGGCTTTTTATTCCTTTTTCTTAAATAATCATTCCAACCTACCTCTTTAAAACCTTCTGCAGGTTTTCAACAAAAAAAATCTGAATTTAGTCCCGCCCCATGGTGGTTAATATGGCCAAAGTTCATATTAATTCCACCAAAATCAAAAGGGTTAGTAGATCTAAAATTATTCACACTGACCTGATCATGTGTCCAGCTGTATTACGGAAATAGTGTGAAGAGGACATGAAAATTATCACATCACATCATGGAAGAGAAAGAATTTGAGACTTCCACTGACTCCTACCGTTTGCTTCAGATGCCTTTCCATTCTTCTCAATGCTTCCGTTTCTCCACCAGGAAACAATGAAGGACCACAGCTTTTCGCATCCTTTCCCAAAGCTTCCATCGACGGCACACCAAACTTCTCATCATGATCAGAGGATATGTTCAATTTGCAATCTGAGGATCACGAAAAATCACAACAATTATGAAATGTTATAAAGTCTTCCAACTTGCTTAGTGTGCCTAGTAATTGGGAAAGTGACTTCCATTTTACGCATGATGGTATCCTTAAGGAACACATATATATTATGATCTCAACAGGATTGAAAGACGTAGTTAAAAAGCTCCTACATACAAAACAAAAAAATAGTTTAAAAATGATAATACACATGATAAAAAAAAAACCCAACTAAATAGCAAGTAATGAAAAATTGTTTTACCCTCTGAGGGAAAAATAAAAAAAAGCTCTCCTCATCATAATGCAAGAAAACTAAAATTATGTCTAGATTCTACACTTTGAATGATGGCAAAGATCGGTGTCCTAAAATCCTTGATTTATTTTCGCTATAAATACTATGCGTATGAAAACTGCTTCAATTACATTACATTAGAGGTAACAAGAAGAAAACAAAGCAATTGGAAGACAAATCATAAGAAAAAAAAGTAAGAAGGGGTGGAGAGGGATTTGTTTCTGACCAGCAAGGTTTTCTTTGGTAGGTGCTAGAAGAGATTTCGGGGGTAGACCCATCTTCGACAGAACCGTTTGAAAACGTTGGTAGGTGAGAGGTGGCGAGCCTCCATTCATTTTCACAATCCTGAAGATAAATCAAGATTATGAGTTAATCTCTTTTATGTGGAAGCATGAATAAGAATAGATATGAAAGACAACATGAGAGAAAGAGAGAAGTGTTGAGGGAGAGAGAGCAAAAGTGAGAGAGAAGACAGCCAGTACACAAAGACAGAGAGGCCAAGAGACATGCACGCATTACTCATCACTTTCAAAATGGATGCTGGCCTATTGCACAATATTTGCTTAATCTAGACCCATACATCAACAAGAGTAAAGGAAAGCACTCATAATGGTGGTGGATTTTGAACTTGGTAGCTTCATGTCTGCAATCTGACACTTAAACACTACCCTTTTGTGTTCCCTTCCATTCATGTCATGTTAAACTTAATCAGTTTTCTCATTTCCCAGAATTAAAAAACCAATGTAATTCATTTTTCAACCTATTACCATTAGAATATTCCCATGTACCTTTGTGCCAAATTTCAAGTTTGTACCTTAAGTAGTAATGGTGGAGAAGCCCATATATTTACCAAGTTTACAAAAATAATGTAAATATAATATGTAAATATATGAAGAATATAAGAGCACCTTGAAACATCATAAAGTGTATGAGAAACGCATTTGATGACTTCCACTCCAAGGGAATCCATTTTCTTTTCCATGGCCTCGTCCCGCTTTACAGCATATGGCTCTGTGTCAACTTCAAAAGTTAGTCTTGTGATTCCCTTAGACTTGCACAGCTTTTCTATTTCTTCCTCCGGCTTCCCTCTTAGTACAAAGAGCCTGGATGAGGATGAGTAATGGAAGCAAATTCTTTTTATCCCTATTTCTGAAACTGTTGGTATAGGTAGAAAGTCACACTTAAACCTTTCAATTTTAATTGGTTACTTTTGCAAAGTCTGATTTCCTTTTATATATAGTTACAATTAAGAACCTAAGCTAGCTTGCAGGCATGAAAAAGGTAAGCTTGCCATGTTCGTGGTCAACATTGAACTTAGTAATGGTTTCAGTATTTTCCATTGCAACTGCCACTATATTACTCCACACTATGTGAATGTGAAGACTGTCTGTGACTTGAGTTTTACGACAATTTATTTTTATTTCTTGTAAAATGGGTTAGAACCAATTACAATTATATCATGAATGTTGTCTGTCAGAAGAAAAAAATGAATCTGGTCATTAACTAACTCTTTGCTTACTGCTGATTGAAAAATATTTTTCTGATAGCGTCACTTTTCACCTCAACACCGGATGTATGTTTTGACTTTCTTTTAGAGCACAGTCATACATATCACAACTAACTTTATGGTGCCAATTAGAACCTGTAGTGGTTTACACGGATATGAATGACATAGGAGGCAGATTGATAAAGGATGGTTAGGATTTATTAATAGAAGACATAACGATTGAACTGATCACACACACACATGGTTGGGTAAGATTATGTAAATTATGTAACAAGGACAATAAGTCTCGCTGTAAAGATATCTAACTAATTATCGAGTTATCTCTCTTGGATTACAATCTTAACACATTACAGAACCTACAGAGTTACTGCAAAGCTTTCTGTTGATTATTTTTAGCATGGTTTGATATGAGACTCTTTTTTCACAGTCATCACGTAACAAAGAATAGGCTCTTAATCTTATCCTTATCATAATGAACCAAATAACTTCACATTTGGCACAAACATGCAGCATGAATTTATATGTTTGATAATATAGGGGATAAATCAAATTTGATCTTAAGTGCTTTTCCTTCTTTTTCTTTATTAGGGTTTTTGACATATTTCATCATTAATTTTTTACTTCTCCCTTCATAAATTTTTATTCCCATGAACACATACATGTGAGAATTGTCAACTTATCATCTGAAAGGGTAATGTTTTCTCAGTAATTTGATACAGTGTATCCATTTTTTTTTTTCAATAAATTACTAAAATGAGCGGTAAGCAGAATTCAGTGATGCCATCTGAAAAAAACTCACTCACTTTTTCTTGAAACCATGGCAGAATGCAAATCAAATTGAGATGAAACTAGACAAATATTTTCAATTATACACAGTTTTATTAAAATTTTTATTAAAATTGAAGTTGAGCAAAATAAATTTGAGAAAAATAAGAGAGAAGAATAACAATTTCTAACCGTAAATTAAGGCCTTGTAAACTGTTGTCCAAATCTTGTAAAGCTTCGAGTAAAAAGCGCCATCTGTTGACACCCACTCGAGTTTGAGGTGATGATACAAACCAAGGATCCAAGACAAATATGGGATACACCTCCACTGCTGCTTCACAAGCTTTCATGAAAGCTGGATTGTCATGGAGTCGCAGTCCTTTACGAAACCAGTGGATGGCTTTGTGTTTAGACATGGTTGTCTAAATTGAGTGCTTGTTTACCAACAGGAGGTCTGAAATAAAAACTCAAATGGTTTTAAGTATGTGAAAGGGATTTATTTCTTATCTCAATTGAGGGGAGAAATTCCATAGCCTGGCGCCAGTTAATTGGGTATCTGAAACTACGACAAACTACCAAGATCTATTTGCCTACACTTGAACAATAAATAAATGCATAAATCATCGACTAGTTTAGGAGGGGTCCAGGGTTATGGTCCAAGTTGAATTTCTCCCAAATTGAGTGCTGGTTTGCAGGAAATTCCTATATAAAAAAACAGGTCTGAAATAAAAACTAAAAAAGGTTTTTTGGGGCTAAGATCTAAAAGCTATTTCTCATGTAATTTAGTACCTTCAGCATCATGCATGTTTTAACTAAAACTTTGGGGTTTGTAAATGTGTTCTGCAATGTAATCTAGCCTACAGTGCATGGATATTAAATCGCAACTCAGCATGGAAACGGTGCGAATAGGTCGGCAAACAGACAGACAGAGGGTATCGACAGGCAGGATAGAGAGGAGAGAGAGTGAAGGACAACGCACAGAGGCAGAGAGAGAAGACTTATAAAGGGAGAGACAATATTATACCATAAAAGGCTGTTTTTAATCGCTTCTCGTTTTGGAAATAAATGTCTAATCGTCTTCCTTAGACTGCCAACAATATGTGAAAGACTTTTTCTTGCTTTTGAGTTAGATAAGATCTATAATAAAACTTGTGGTCCTACCTATTTTCATTAGAAACTATCTAGATATCTAGATCTAGATCTAGATTTTGGTGTAATTTCGGTACTACCGCAAACTCTGGGAACCTAGATACGGTACAGCATTTGTCTACACTTGAACATGATGCATCAATCATCAGAT
>JAUEKT010203089.1:0-13679 GCA_031762655.1 Doris verrucosa
GAATTGCGCTGACGTAGACTAGTTTGTAATTTATGATTGCAAATCTACTATTCTTTTGCAATTATAACTTTTACATATTGTTCTATATCAGGGCAATTAAGCATGATGTTTGTAATATGTTTCGTCTGTTACAATACTCTGACAATCATCATCACCATTATCGTCATCCTCATCGTCCTGATCATTATCACCATCATCATCATAACATATTCATATATGTAACAACAATGAATCACGACGAATATATAAATTGACAAACAAGATGACCCTTCTTACCTCAAAACTATACACTACATCACCATAAAGATAACATATTTTATTATAGTAGACAGGCGAAGCCGCCAAACATAATTATTGTTGCCTCGTGTTGCCCCCTGGCAGCCATTTGGTCCCAGGCCTTCAGTGAGACCAACCAACTGACAGTGATGTTGAACACCAGATGCAGGAGTTGACTGTGGAAATGATGAATACGGGCGGATAACCACCACTTGCTGGCATTCATACCTACGACTCCTTTACTGCTTGTGGGCAAATAAATGGGGCAAGAGGTTGGGTCAGAAATGATTTTTTTCTATGGAAGGAGAGCCTGGCATTCCCTGACCCTCCACTTTGTATGAAAAAAATCCAACCCTTTCATTGGTTGGTATTCATTACAGCCAGTAACGACTCCAGCTGTTCTAGCAGTAAGAACAATTAATTGGTTGATAAAGAGTATTAGAAAGGTCAGTAGTCCCATTCAGCCTATCCTCCAAGCAAAACACCCGCCTGACAAGCCGGGAACAAGATTCAGATTATATAATAATCTCCATGAATTTGAATGAATGGGAGTGGTTCTTAAATGTGCATAAATTTCCTTTGTGTACGATCAACTGGGCTAAAAATGAAGTTAGCTATACCAGTAAGTGTATATCATTGTCACTTACTGACCATAAGTGTTAAGTCCAAAAAAAGCAACTTAAGGTGTATTTGAATGAACAGTGATTGAAATGTATTGAATTCTTTTGACCATTCTTAAATTAAATTGGAATTTTAGCATTACTATTAATCTACTATTTGCTAAAGATCACGCATATACGCTGGAAATAAACACAAAAGACGGCATTGCAGACAGAGTCCTTTACCCTTTATTCAGTTTATATTCTTGACGTTTAGTCATTGGCATCTGCAGATGCTTTCCTTTCCACCGTAACCGCAAATTTGATAAACATACGGTTTCAAAGGTCCTGTTGACCAAGTCCCACGGAAATGCATAAATTGTCAATGTTGGTAATCTGGCCATTTTTCAATCTCAGACGACCACAGCAGCTACAAGATCACTCATTCATTCAGGCATAGTGATGGTTAAATATTAAAATACAAATAAATGACTAGATAAGCTCAATTCAAACAATGTAATATGCGTCTGTCCAGATACACATCTTCTAAACGTGTAAAACACAACAAACAAGCTCGTAAAACAAAAATACAACTCAATGTTTTTTTTTCATTTTGAGATCTGCCCATCTTGAGTGTTTTGATTAGAGATAAAGCTAATACTAATAAGCTGAAGGATGGAAAAAAAGAGAGGTTACAGTAAACTTGCCCACTTTCACATCCCCCATTGGTAAAAAAAAGCTCAAAATAGCCCACACAGTACTTTAATGACATGTGAAAGTATTTTGGCTTACCATTACAAAAGAGTTCAAATGAAGTCAGCCAAAATTTATAGAACCAATACCATGACCAAGCACAGAAAATTGAAAAGTTTTCATTCGTTCCAGAACAAAACTTGTACAGAAATTTATTCACAATAACAAAAGTCATTAAAATAACTGCAAAAATGATTTACTGTTGTTATAAGCCAAAACTTGAAAATGCTCACAGATAATTTGTCTGAGCAAAAAATATTGAACTTTATCAAAGACTTTTCATCAGAAATAATTTTTTTACGAACAATGTGAAACTTCAATTTTAGAATAAAACAGCCCACAGCCAGAAACAATAAATATGAAACACTTTTAATTACTAACTAGGCCTTAAAAAGGGCTACCAGTAATACTCTTTGAAATATTAATTATTAACATCTGATACGTTTAAACATTGCATGGACTTAAATGCAAAGACAGAAAAATACCACTTATTGCTTTATAACCATTCCCTGTATAACCAAGACAAAGTTCCAAATGGTGACACAAATTTCCTCTCATCTCATCCTATCTCATTATAATCCTATAGACAAAAGTAAGTTAAATGCTCACAGAATGAAGAATGAACTAATCCAATGCTTACGCTTGGCTTCGTGAAAACATGAACCCTGAAAAAGTTGTTTGGTGTATACTGGTCTTAATATCATGTATGTACATACATAGTAAACAGTGAGTGTAAATACGATATGATTAATTCTACTTATGACAAGAAAGGAATACATTTTTGTCTCCATAAGAGAACAGACAGACCATGCTTAGAAGCCTTGCCACTTTCATTGAGTACTATTTATTGTAAGTTATTAGAAAAAAAAAAAAGTTCATTTGCTCCCTTCAGAGCAATGAGCCTTCAATTTTCCTTAGCAGACTTGTCTCAATTATCTTTCTATCATAGCCAATCAAAAAGTAGTATATTGATGTAATATAATATATCCATGATAAGCTTAACAAATCACTGTTTAAAAAAAAAATCATCTTAGATTATTACTAATTCCAAGACATTATATATAACACACTCAAAGTTCTATGTGCCATACGGTTCTGTTGAAATCTAAAACTGTAAGCTCTAAGATACCACAGTAACAGTTGTGTAACCACAGCTCCTCTTTTGGTTTTGCCTCATATTTCTTCCCTTTCCCATCCCCTCCCTTTCTCTTTTCCTAACCTGTGAGGTGTTCTGTATGATTGGCAAGTCATTGACATTGTCTCATCTAACCTTCAAAAGAGTTCGTAGTTGATGAACAGCTCAATAATTAAAGAAATTTGTGCTTGATACACAATTCTCTTTCTTTCATCACAATCCTATGCATTTTTTGCCTTCTTGGTCAAATTAACATACATTTAACTTCATTCAACATAGATAAAGTTTAAAAAATTAATTGCATTGACTGTCCCCGAGTTAATACTATAACTTTATATGCAATACTACTATATCATAAGTTTAAAAAATAAATACGTACACACAACGGTGGATTTGCTTTGTTTTTCTTCTTTGTGTTGTTTTTATTTCTTTCACAAAGTATTGTAAGTATTATGCATAATGGGGTCCTTGGCTCATGTCTTGCTTTGAAATTACACTTAAAACAAAGAAGAAGAAAACTCATGTGAACAGGTTTCCTAAGATTAGTCAGAATCAATATTGATGTGGCAAAAAAAAGGAGGTGAAAACATTGGCATACAAGGTACTGCCAAAAACAGGGCTCAACGCTACACTTTTAAAGGCTGTCTTTCTCACAATCAAATCATACTTTAAACTGATATTACTACACACATGTCTAGATAAAAAGGATAAAAATGAGACTTTACATTTTTACCGCACAAATCATTGAGTCTAAGAAATGAGACTCTTTCCTCCTCTCCTACAAAAATAATTAATTTCGCCTTACGAAGACAAAAATAACATAAAAAGCCCAATCTAATATTTCAGTATAAAGACTTTTTTGTGTGGCTTTCTATAAAATTAAATAACAAAGCAGTATATGTAGATATATTATATTTTGTCTTACATAAAAATGTAAGTAACAATTACAGGTGAAAACATGAAATAATCATCTTTAATGTCACATGGCTGATTGCTGATGCAAGGTAACCAACATTAATTCAAGCAAAATATGACAAAAACAGTTTGATGTAAATATGACCGTTGGCATGAAGCCAGTCAATGTAATACAACATTTCCAACAGAGTCAGCTTAGCATCCAGGTATCATCAGCTGCTCTTTGCCGCACTGTCCAATTTCTTCTTCTGGCTGATCAGCTCTGCCAGCACTTTAAACCGCGCTATACAGTCCTCCTGTTGAGAAAACGAAAAACAGATGCATTGTGTCAGGGCAGAAAAAGATACAACACACAAAATCAGTCATCTTTTTATAGCAATCCACCTCATGACAATTAAAAATAAGCTTAAGGGAATTTCCTAATTTACATTTCACACCTTTTTGCTAATTTTCTGGGTAAACAAAATCCTGCCATCGGGAAGAAACACTCAAGCAAATTGACAACATAAACAAATAGACAAGCATCATTACACAAACCGTGACTTCTTCAATAAAGTTTTTGTATCTGTTTCAAATTAATGAAGAAAGCTGGACAAATGGGTGAAGTGAAGCATATCTTATGTATGATTCATTTCTGAATGAATTTTTTTTCATACTTCACCTTTCAACCTGTTTCTCATCGCCTAACTTTCCTTCCTTTTTAAACAAATAGTTTCATTTATAATAAATGAACGAAGAATACACGAATGAAGAATAAATGACTGAAGAATGAATGACTGAAGAATAAACGAATGAAGAATAAATTGCTGGTCTAGATGAAAATTGTTGTAAGTCTACAATAAATGTGTTGAACTTACAATATTACTCTAGACCAGCGAAATAAATGAAGAATAAATAAATGAAGAATTAATAAATGAAGAATAAATAAATTAAGAATAAATAAATGAAGAATAAATGAATGAATGAAAGAATGAATGAGCTTAATTCCTCGAGGGAAATTTGGGATGGTTTTCTGTCACAAGAATATCACAGAGTACATCATTAAATAGAAGTAAATATGTCTAAATATACAATAATTCACATACAGTACCTAAAATGGAAATCTTATACTTATTGATAGAAGAAGAGCATCAATTTGTCTTTAAACGACAGGCTACCATGGTCTTATTGTTGGCCTTACAGATTGCCGCACTCACCTTGGACTTGCCAGGGATGTGTTCGGCCACTTTGTCCCACCTCCTGTCGGTGCCTCTGGGGTATTGCTTCATGGCCCACTCCAGGATTTTCTGTTGGTTCTGCGTCCACGATTCGGGGCTGCTAGTTTTGACCTCAACAGCCGTGCTATTGGCCGAAGCAGCGCCATCGGACACTTGCTCGTTGTTTTGATTCTCATCGCCTGTGGCAGTTTTGACAAGGGCCACTCCATCATTCACCTGCGACACCAACAGCTTTTTCTCCGCATCCTTTTTAGCCTCCTTCTTTCTCCGTCGAACCTTCCCACTATTGTAATAATCATCGTCAACGTCATCAATGTTTGCCTCAAAATTATGGGAGATGATCTCATCACTGATTTTTACTTCTGACTTGTGGAGGGCACCAGTACCTGAAACACATAAAAAGAACCAAAACGACAATGAGAAACACAAACAGAGAAAAGTGGTCTATCCTCAACTTGCATTCATATGCATGGCGATCTGGGAAAAGCACGGAATTGTCGGCAAGCCTATTATCGAGATATAGGCTGATAATGCTGATTTGGGCGAATAATTAGTTTGTGAGGCTTGGTCGAATGTTGAATTTCAAGTTTGTTGATCTTTAAAAGCCATTTTCCCAATTTTGATGGTTGTTCACACGGCATTTTCAAAAATTCATTAAAAAAAAAGTTGAGGAGATAATTGAAACATTTAAAAACTGCAGTATTCAGCAGATTCTGTAGTTTAAGAAACAATTAAAACCTGGAAAAGTGATTTTGGAGACAATTCTATGCTTTTCCCAGACCGCTACACATATGGATGTGCAAATGTACAATTGGCATAACAGCGGAAACCTTTTGAATCAAATTCCTTGAAAAAGGATTAAAACTTCTAATTGTCAAACCTTAATTTAACTTGAAGGCTCTCACCAACTCAATAGACACTGAAATGGGAATACAAAGGAAACTATCTGATCAGGAAATGTTGGTGAATTGTAAAACTTGCCTGATTGGCCAAGATTCCAGCTACCTATAGATCCTAAGAATTTGATTTTCCCAGATCTCTTACAAGCATTCACACCCTTCTATTATTACATTTCAACATTCCAGGAAGGATGCAGTTGCACCAGCTTTTAAAAGCATGCTTTATAGTCTACAAACTTAGACAGTATGTTCCTGGATTGTTAGCAAACTCAATAAATATGATGGGGAGGTCAAAATGGGTGTCCTTTGAAAGCTTGTTCAAAAGAAATTATGGTACGCAAGGGACAAATGCAACATGAAGACTTAAAACAGAATTGAAAACAAGGCATGGGAGCCACTCGATCAAGGGGTTAAGACAAGGCATTATTTTTTATTAGAGGCGTCAATGATAGACACTCCTCATTGGATGATAGGTAGATACAAATGTGATGCATGATGGGTTAAATTTCTAGGCGTGCTGTTTTGATGTCATGACGCCAACTCCCTGTTTATGTCTAGCATTCTTCATTTTAGTGTCAAGATAGTAAAATTAGCTCTCCTGCATTAAACCTACGTTGACCTGCTTGGCTCCATCACGTATAACTAAGCCCAAGGATCTAGATGTTCTACCTTGCCATTTCTACAGTTATCTGAGTATCTACATTGGCTTTCCTGTCTAAAACATTATTCGGACATTCCAAGGCCCAATCTGAGTTGTCTTGGACAAGAAACGGCCTGCCTACTTGGTGGCTTCCGTTTGGCTTTCACCATCATGCTTCATTCTTGCTCCACAAGGGGTGCCGACCTAACCCGTGACAACGATTTCTTGTTTGTGTTTCTGTAGCTTTTGAAAACATTTTCAGGATAGGAATGCTTTACATGTATATTGCCTTTACACACCATTTGCCCGAAGCCTGTGATATCGCTCTTGCCCATACAAGTGCAAGTGCTTTTTACCTTGAATTGAAGGGTTGATCTTTTGAGCAAAAGTGCCCCCTTGGCCTTCCTTGGATTTATTTGTAACCTGAAATGAAATTCACATCAATAAGCTTCAATAAACAACCAAAAAGGGTGCTCAGACTTCAATTTGATTCGCTCTTTCCACAAGCTGAGATGGTCATTGCAGTGGAAAGGGTTTTTACTTCAAAGTAAAGAAACAATCAAACTTTCTGCAAGGGATGGCAAATTTCTATTCCAAAGCTTAAAAGTAAAGGGATCCAACTCATAAAAAAACAACCTTACTTTCTGGTATCAAAAATTAAATTGCAAAAAAAATATTGTGAGTAACCATTCACAAAATATATACATTTTTCTGATAATAAAAAGAGAGACATTGATAAATAAAGGGCATTTGATGATAAACACAGATCTTGATCTACATCATCTACATGGTCAAATCTTGATAATTCGAGCATCTTCATACACAGAAATTTGGTTAAACTATCAAAACATCCGTAATACTGAATTTTGTCTAGACGATATATATAATATAGATGTTATGTAGATCCCTATTTTCTTTCTTCATTTGCCGTGGTATGTCTACCCTTCTTTTTAAAGAACGTTCTATCAGTAAATTAAGTGATGGTATGAGCATACTTAGATTTCTTCGATGCCAATGTAAGACAAGTAAAGAGATATTTTAAGAGTTCCCATCTTATAATATAGCCCTTACTTTTCCTTTGATTCAACCAGTTGAGACAGGGAAATAATAATATCTAAGAGAATGACAAACAACTTTACCTCAGTGACTGTTCGGCCAACCATCTCAGCAATCTTCTCCCATCGACTGGCCGTTCCCCTAGGATATTTCTTTACAGCTTTGGCTAATACTACCAGTTCTTCGTCAGTCCATTCTTCTCCAAACTGGAATACAATACATGAAATTGCTGTAAACCAGAGTACCACAAAAATACACATTGGCAACAAACATGTTGGTATTTAGAAGAGGATAAATACTCCGACCAATTTCTAGGATACCAATTTCTAGCCCTGTTCTAAAGACGTTTCAAATTCTTTAGCAGTGGCACATTTCCTTTAATTTTAGGACAGTGTAAAAGTTTTCAGAAATTGCTCCTTAAAAACCAAGGATAATGATGTTTTCTGAGCAATATAAGGCATGGAAATTCGAATGAAAAAATCAAAAGATAATTAAAGATATTTATTTCTGAATATATGTGAAGAGAACAGATGAAAGCAACATATCTTTAAGGTTTCCTATGTGTCTATGTTCACAAACAGATACAACAATGTCTATCAGTTCTTGGCTGTATTGTGTATAATTTTGACAAATCTAAATCTTCATGAACTTTGCACAGCCATCACACACACAAGGTTTGGCCTTAGGCATAAATCTGAGTGAAACCTACAATGGAAGATTTCATAGAGACATAATTACTGGGAAACCTAATTAAAGTTTCTAAAAATCAAGCGAAACTAGAAATACTGAAAATTGCGTAGTTTTCTATATTTAAGACTTAACTGGATGAATTCAGCACGCTCAACTTATAATTATAAGTAAACATTTGGAGGGAATAAAATGTTTTACGACTTACGACCTGATAGTCAAAATCTACATCCATTTAAGATATTAACACACGATAATGAGCTTGTTAAGTCAATAAAAAAAAGGATATTTTCCTATGCACTTTTGAGAACTACGTTCCTTTGACCCCATTAGCATCTTTGAGGGAAAGTTAATTTTAGCTTTTAAAATGTGAAGCAGAAAATACTATGATAATTAACCCTTAACAATGCTCGTTTAATGCAAGCTTTTCTTCACCCCCCCCCCCCCCTTCCCCTCAAAAAAATTACATCATCAGAGTCAAATGGAAAAGACAAATCTTCATCTTTTTTATTTTTCATCTCCTCTTTCTCCAGGTTCTTGTACAAACTCCATGATTTAGGAGATTCACACAATTTATTGTTGGTGGAAAAATGAAAACGCTGAAGATTATCCTGCCACAAAGCAATGCTTGTAGAGTTGATGTAATCTTGGGTTGAATGAGTGAGTGACCCACAAAAAAAGAAAAAAGTCTTTTCCGCCCTTTCCAAGAAACTTCATACTAGAGCAAGCTAGCCAGAATTTCACTTGTTCGTCTCAACTCTGGCAGCTCAAGGGTTTAGAAACAAGGCGCGGGTGCCTGAAGTGCCGGTGTTTTCAGCTGGCCAGGATTTCATTTGTTCATCTCAAGTCTGGCAGCTCAAGGGCTTAGAAAGACATGGGTGCCAGGGTTTTCAGCGGGCCACCCACATGCTCACACCTGGATAAGAAATCACTCCTAACAATAAGAAGAAAGACGATGGAAATACAAAGTACGACATACCCGCTCCTGAATTTGCGTCACTTTTTCCAATTCCTCCGCCAGACCACCTGCAGTAGCTTTCTGTCCGTCAGCAAGAGGCATGGAAAACTTGGAGTACATTTCAGATGAATATTCTGGAAGTTCCATCTGAACCTTTTTCTTGGGTTTTCGGGCCAATTCTAAAGTGCCATGTCAAAGGAAAATCAATAATGGATGCCTAGAAGAAATTATGCATGAAGTTATTTTCTGAGGGGTTTCTTAAGTAAAAGATTAAAATGATGGCCCAAACATAAAATTCAACATGCAATAGAATATTTGGAAAATCTTATGTCTACTGAAAAGCTACGTCAGTAAATCAGTTCAAACCAAGCAAAACGCTAGTCATCAAAAGAAAGCTTGGCATATCTTCCCACAGACCCGCCACCGATCTACCAGTCATTTTAGTCTATTATTGAAAGAGTACTATTTTGTACCCATGACAATAGCTGCAAATGAATGCTTTCTCTTCATTGACAGATGGCTTTCAACTGCTCAGGTAAAATATGGAAAGATAATGCAAAGTCCCAGATTTATTTCTCAACTGATTATGATGGAAGATGGATTAAATTTGTTCTATCCATTGCCATCTTGAACTTAAACACCATGAATTTCATGATTTTGTATTGGCTGTATTGGGTGATCCAATAGGTATGAAAGCAAAGGCTTCTCAGCATGGCAGGTCTTGCTGTCTGCTAGGCCATCTGGAAATAGACACTGACCACTGATTGGTCAAATAATTTAAAATTTAAGATGCCATGTTGACGACATACATTTTTTCAATTTTGGTAATGCTAGCAATTTCTTTATTTTTGGGCCAATTCCAAAACCTTTTACATCATTCTTCCTGCCTTTAAAAAAAACCACACCATCAAATGATGCTGTTTAGTCATTTCTTTTCCAGGCTGGGTTGTTCTAATGATTTACCCATAAAAAAAAAAAATGTGCATACAAGACGATTAATTTTAGGTTGAATAAATCTTTAAAATCAGGGTGTAACGATTGAGTTCACTGCATCTCTTTCTTTGAAAATTTAAAAGACTGTTTCTTCCAATTACACTAATGATGAACTGCCTAGAAAAAAGTTTATTTTTAAAATAACTTTTTGGGTGGATGAAGATTGAAGTGACCAACAAGCCTCATCTAGAAAGCTGTGAAATGCAGAGAGCCAAGAAAGATGGTCAATTCCATTTTCAGAAATATGTTATTTTAGAATTTTCCTTTGATACCTTTCCATACCTCACAATTTTTCGAGAAAGTTTCTACTCGAGAAATAGCTGGTAGACTTTGTTTTGTCAGAAGTAAACTGTACGTGGTATACAAACCTTTTCTCTCCTCTTCCTCTTGGATGCGCAGTTCTTCCTCTAGAAGCCTCTCTCTTTCTTCTTCTTCTTTAATCCGCTGTTTTTCTTCTTTGTACTCTTTTATCGTTGTCGGGAGATTGTAAACTGAAAAGAACAACGTAATAGAAATGAAATCAAAAGTAAGCAAACATGTTATTGTGGCAGTGAACATTTTCATACTAATTGACTTTGTTTCTTCTTCAAACATGTTTAGGACAAGAAAGAGGTGTACTTGTGAGCTTTTCTTACATTTATTTTGATTTAAAATGTCTAACTTAGTTTCAGGATTTCGAGAATTAGAGAAATGGGCATTGCAAGAACAAAATGAGATCTTTTTTTCCAGTTATCTTGATTCTTTGATAATAAAAATGGCCCTGCAGTATGCACAATCTGACAATCTTTCCATGCATTGTAAGTAGCTCTGAATTTTTTGTTCGTTTGTTTTTTCACATTGACAGAAATAGAGCTGAAAATAGCTGGACTAATAATAAACAAGGAGTATAAAACATAGCTTCAGTCAGTTTCCCCTTCATCAGCAACAGAAAATCAATTTATTCTCTCTTGTTAATGAAGAGCGGATTGTCTGAAATATTCTCTGATTAATCCTGTTTCCTTTCTTGGGAATGCCATTCATAATTTATCGTCCTCTCCCTTGATTATAAACGTCTTACGAAGAGGAGCATCAATGAATGTGACACAATACAATAAAATCCAAACCGGCCAAAAGGATCAAGAAGAGAACTCTGGTAATGATATGCAAAACTGGGAGTTCAAACCTGAATAGAAGAGGAACACGGAAAGCCTGAAAGGCCACAAATCCAAAAACCTCGGCAACGGAATTTTCATCTCCTCTTCTTCGGCATCTCCATCGGCTCCTGATGATGCCTTGCTTTTCTTGCTTTTTTTCTTCTTTTTGGAGCTCATCATATCTTCCTGCAAAGGAAATAAAAACAAAATAATAAATAAAGGGTACATTTATATAGCCCTATAAAAAAAAAAATCTAAATGGTTTACTCTGGCTCTGACCATACCTAAGCCGTACCTAGGATGAAAGACTGAAAGGGCAGGACCCGTTGCAAATACAGATTTCAATTTTAAAAAAGATGTGTAAGTTTGGAATGCCCATTTGATCGGGTGTGCCGCACCCACCTGCACCAAGTGCTTTTCAATGTACATGCCCCAGAAAACGCAGTACTGGCCAATGGTGATGATCAGAGACAGGACTACGGCCAGTTCCACCATGCTCATCTTCCTGGCCCTCCGGAAGTAAAAGACGGGCTGGCGCCAATCTGGCAAGCCATCCACCAGCACCTTGTCATACCTGTGGATGGAAGGGATCAGCATTGCGATGGATTGAAAACAATTACAGGAAACACTTAATGACAGCTGATCATACCTTTACTTAGCCAACTGGACCCAGGTCATCATCACCAGATTCAATTTTAACTACTGCTACTCATTTCCAGGCAACCTGTCTCCATACGCCATATTCTCTTTTTGTGACAAATCTCGCCATTCTCATACAAGAAGTATGCTCATAAAGGCATGGCAAGGAACATCTACAATATGTCTATTATAACAAAAAGTCACTGTACTGTATCCATTTAATGCATAAAATTACGAAAAAATTCAATAAGATTGAGAAGCAAGACTACAATTACAATACAACACATGAAAAATGTATGCTTATGTGAAAGCAAGTTAGTACAAATCAAAGGTTTCTTACTTTTCTCTTTTGCTTTCATCTTTGAGAACTTCATAGATAGAAACCATCTGTGGAAAAGGTTTAAATAAACAATGTCACGTAAAGTTTAAACGATGAAAAGTAGAGCGGCAAGAACAAAATTAACAAACAAATTGCTGGACAATTGTCCTATTATCAGTAAGCTACAAAAAGGGGCAAATCAGATCAAAGTCAACTATTCTTTGTGATCGGCTGATTAGCATCATCCACACTGAGACAAAGGTAAAACATTCTGTTGCGAGTATTTGACATTGACAGCATGCCAATAAGCATATAAAAATCATGATCATTTTTTGCCTTACTGAATATAGATCGTACAACGTCCCATTTATTCCACGATATTGTCTCAATTTGACCAGTGAACACTATCATGTTCACTGAGCGACAGCGCATGCACATCTTACATTGTCAATTACATTTGGGATTCAAACACGAAATTTAGCTCACATTACACATGAATCATGTCATAAAGCGGAGATTGAGTTGAATTTACAAGTCTTCGTTTTGGCGAAAGTTTTTGATTTCGTCAGTCAGTCCACAGGTCTTACTTAGGGGAGACCTTATGTCAACCGCCTCATAGCCTGATGGATGGCTCACTCTGGAGTACATCTTTTTGTTTCATTTCATAACTTTATAAGTCTAATTTGTGAGTAGTAAATACTTATACTACATCTTAAGCTAAATTTTTCACCCCCTTCAAAATGGCTTTATCATTACAAATATTTCAGAATACAAATTTTTACGACATATCATATTTCTAATATCATAAAGGAATCTAGTGTCTTCTGTGCCTGCTTCCCTTAAAGATTGTTAAAACTGCTTTTGCCAAGTTGCACCTCTCTTAACAAACACAAAAAATATAGCAATCAGCACTGTATGTCTGCTTGTTAAAATGGCAAATTGATATAGGATGGACGATTGTAGATCTCAAAGATTTCACAGATTAGCAATGAATTTGCAATTTTTAAAAGTCTTGTAAATGCAGCTTTTAAGAGAGCCCTTTTCATGAAACCCATTCTGCATGATGTTTACAACAATATGTTCTTGAGTTGGAGATCAGATTTGAAACAAGAAATAATTTTAGAAGGGAGAATAGTTATTCATCCTTTCTACAAAAACAAATAGATAAATGGCATTATTGTGATACAATGATACTAGACAACCAACCTGACGGAACCTTTCCTCTGCATTGTCGTCAGAATTTTTGTCCGGATGATATCGTAAAGTTATCTTGCGAAAGGCCCTCTTTATTTCTTGGGTTTTAGATGTCTGTAACAATAAAATGAGAGAAATAAAACAGAAAGTTGAGTAAGTCCATGTGAATGAAGTTTCAAATCTTTTATATTCCGCAACTAGAGATTTAGATTCTACTCTAAGGTATCGAATAAAAGGGGGGGTATGAATAAAAGGGGGGCCTGGAC
>JAUEKT010204198.1:0-13671 GCA_031762655.1 Doris verrucosa
ACATGGATAAATTGTTATGAGCATACTTTCACCCCCCCCCCCCCCCCCAAAAAAAAATTTGAATAACATAGGTGTAGATAATAAAAAGTATGTGTTGAAGATGAAGTAAGAATATCTAGAAGAATAAAAATGTAGAGTGATACAGTAATGGTCAAATTTAGCTAAATTCATAAAGAGTGATGTGTGTAGATCAAACAAGGGCCAAAAATATTATACATAACAATTATGATAATGATTAAAGTTTACAAACTAAGAGAAAGAGAAATAATGTGAATAATATCCTAGAAATGAAGGTAAAGGAAGAAGTTAAAACAAGGAAGCAGACAGAAGCAGTGATAAATACAGGGACATTATTAAGACACAAAAATAGGATTAATTGTAACAAATCCCTTGATGTTGTCATTGACAACATAAACATGGGCGCCAGCAACCAATTGCCAGATCAGAAAATCCTGTGCAATCTACCAAGTGTCGGAATCTTTCCTTGCTTTTCCACTCAATACTCTATATAAACATAAACGACCAGCTTCATCTGTCCAAGCAAAATATTTTGTATATCAAATCCCTTGGTAGATTTAATATTTTTTCTGAGCTTTGAATGACACATCTACATAACATTTGATTTGCCACAAAAGCAAAATTATCCTTTTACAGCCTTTTACACATCTAAATCGATGCCACTTGGCCAAAATGAAAAAGCAAATTTCTCTAGAGTCTAAATCTTAATGTCTTTGTTACTTTATAGATCGATTGTTTGATTTCAATTATAACGTGGTAAGCATGTGAGTCATACTGGATTGTCGTATAAATGATAATATGGATGAAATTCAAAATAAATTTTTGTTAAAAGGAAGAAAAAGCCCTAGAAAAATTCAAAATCTGCTTAGCTACCTGATCGTAAGAGGGAGGGAGGACATCTTGTGGTGGCTGTTCCACTGACGGAGTAGATGACTGCCCAGATTGCCCAGTACGATAACGTTCAAATCGCTCATATCGGAGGAATACATTGTTCAAGTCATCATTAATTCGTAACAGATCATCTGGAAGATAAAAAGAATGCTTTTAACGAAGAAGAAGGAAATGTAGAAGGGAACACTAGCTTTATGGTTAGAGGAATAAAATTGTAACGCTTTATCTGGAAAACGACAAGAGCGGTTTTGACAAATAATATTTGAATATCAGTATTACCAGGTAAGTATTACGAGGGAGCAGAAAGCTTAAAGACTAAATTATTCCGTGTTATGATGCTGAGTTATCTGCTTACTCATTGTTTCATTTCTTGTATTTATAAATTCAATGAAAACAATTTTGAGCTCATCTTTTAAAAATCTATCTAAAGATTTAGCATAAATCTGTTATGCAATGCTTTGTCAAATGTTTGTATTGAAAGTAAAAACTGACGCCAGTATAGTAGTGAGTGAGGGTGGGTTTAAATTGGAAAAAATGATTTTATCAAATCCTGGGTATCCGTTTGGGAGACTGTGGCATGTAATTACCTTACCAAACATATCTAATGAGTAATATGAAAAAGTAACCGATATGAAAGAAAAATGACTTCCTCTTAAAACAAATTACACATCAAACAATTTACATACTTGTTATTTCTTCAGTAGCAATTTCATTTAAAAGTTCAACAATACGAGACTGCATCTGTCTGCAAGTTCGATTGAGTTCCTGCAAAGAAAAATAAAATTAACATTAATAATCATCATAACTTTCACTTTTCACTATGATAAATTAATTCATTACCATTTTCAAAAATGAAAATATTTCAGATTTCAAAAATACAATTGTACCATAATACTGAAGAGACAGACAAAGATATTGGAGGGTGAGGAAAACTTCAATCACCCCTAGTTGAATATTTAAACTTTCTTTATTATAAATAAAATGTACTGATAATTCAAAAAACAATGTTTTGCCCTCATGAAAAAATTAAATCAAAGAAAAAGAGCTTCAGAGAACAACTTTACATTAGTGCAAACAGTTGAGGCCCAAAAAAGCCAGCAGCTTGACTTTGCCAGACAAAAAAAAAACTGCACAATGTACCAAGCCTCCGATTTTTTTTCCATTTCCAAATTATTCCGTATGTAACCAAAGTTACATGACTTACTGACATATAATTTTTACCAGCAATGAAGCTTATATTGGAGGCACGGCGGCTGAGTGGTTAGAGCGTCAGACTGCTGACCAAGAGGTACCGAGTTCAAATACAGCCGTGGCCTTCATGAATTTTCCTTGAGCAAGAAAATAATTCCAATTGCTTCAGCTTACTCGGCTATAGTCAGAGAAAGATTTTATCAGATTGATATATCTTACAGGCTACTCTACTGTATGCTCCCTAGGGAGTTGAGCTGGACTTCAGATTGAAATGGCCTGCTGGGGGATAAATGATGTACAGACAGTGAGCCTGCAATTGTACTGGGATACAGACTATAAATTATGTATCCGTGTCTAGCATCCCCACCACGTACACGTAAGGTAAACTTTTCCTTCCATTTCAAGCGCATGGGGAATGAGGAATTTTAAATGGAAAATATGGAATTGCGAATGAACAGCTGCTTTGAGAAATGATTCCACAAAATGTGGAATGGTAGGAAGCCCTGGACACGGCTTACAAAACCTGAATATGACCCCTGGAGGGCAAGCCTGCGCTGAATACAGCTTAACAAGGATGTGGCTCCATCCAGGCTATAGAAATTAGTGCAACTATAACCGAGACCTAATTAAGGGAAACTTATGGCTTACAATGGGTCCATTTCTGGGTGTTTTCCTTCGAATCTTGGAAAAAGCTGACAAGACCAAAATGCCGGCTAAAAAAGCCGGCCTATCAGCCTGTGTCGGCAGTACAGCACCCCGTGAATTTACCTGTAAAAGTTCGAGGTCGGAGGAGTCAACATTGGTGGGGCTGAGTTCAGTGAGCATTTCACTCATGACGCGGATGTTAGCCTGCACTACATCCAGCTCCCTGGACAGCTTGGAGGTCTGGTCAGAGGTCAGTGCTTCACTGCCGCCTCCTCTGGCCGGGGCAGGCGGGTAGCCCCCTCCAGGGGGGAAGGCTGCCGGCGGCATTGGCTGGGTGGCTGGGGAGGCTGGCGGCTGGAAAGATGACTGGCAGTGAAGAGAGAGAGAGAAAAGAAAAGAAAAGTAAAACAAAATGTTTAAATTCACAAAAAGTGTCTTCAATTACCTTGTACAAGAGAAGCCACTCTGAAGCCTTTAAGGGCACATTGTTTAAATGGTGGGGAGGGGGGAGGGGGGGAGGGGCACAATTATCTCCATTAGAACAATGCACCCCCATGATAGTGGCTATTCTTGTACAATTGCAAAGTCTTAGACTGGCAAATCCTTTAAGGTGGCAATATGTGCTGTTTTATGTGTCAAAAAAATAAAGAAGGAATACAAATGTCAAAGGCAAAAACAAATAAAGTTTGTTTTGACCATAAAATGTAAGAAAAACAGAGAAATTTAAATCATTAGACTCTTCAAAGTATCAAAGGCAATTGGACCAAATTTCATGATTTTTATCTGGTGCAGCCGAAGAATATAGAAGAATGAATTAAAACATTATTTATAGATTCCAGATTTATTTTGTGAAAGATAACACAAAGGTTGTAATGAAATGAATAAAGAAAAAAAATGATATTCAATTAAACAGAAAGTAATGATATGTTACTACTGAAAATACCCTCATGCTTTATTGAAATCAGCCTCATGCTACAAATTAATCTCCTTCTAAATATTTTATAATAGCAATGATGAGAACTTTACTATTCATTAATCCCTTCACTGCTTACATGACATACCAGGCCTCTAAGCTGTGTTGACATACCGGTATGTCGAACCAGATACATCATGTTCTATCATCTTAAGATCTACTGTGCTTTAAACAAAAAAAATGGCATCCCCTGATTCTCCATTCATTTGTTAATTAAATAACTTTCTTTTGCCCACTTTCTCGTTTGCTTTCCTATGCTTCGTCAGGTGAGTACAACAAAATTCTCAGGACACATATGGTCATTGTCACTATCGCTTCAAGTCATAGAGAATGAACTGAAGTGAATTCACTGTTCGATGGGACTTCACAAGTTATCTCAGTAATCAATTATGATACTTATATTAATAATGATTCATATTCATAAGATGTAGATATAAAAAGTAACGCTTAAGGAGATCTTTGATTGCATAGACGAAAAAAGGTCTACATCTAGACAACCCTAGATATAGACTTTTAGATCTTAAGCTAGATATAGCTTGATCGAGATCTGTCAGTATTATGATTGTGTTGCTCATATCATCTTTTTTACAATAGATTTACTCCTATATAGATCTTGGATTTAGATTTACATAGATCTAAATCTTTCAATGCCTACATCTGCAGACTTTTGGGCCTAGAGTAGTGAGACATACCACGTGCATGAGCACTATTGGTTAGCAGTGAAAGGATTAACAATCTCCATAACATCCTAGCGTAAAACAATATAAAAACTGAAGAAAAATGTATAAGAGGTGTAGACAATTACTTGTTGTGGACCATGAGAGCACAAATCCTTATAAAACAAAATAACAGGAAAGGAGCAAGCATACCACATAATAAGAAAAGCACAGTTGAATAAAGTTCTAATCATAGATGACAGCGTGGAAGAGTAAACAGTTTGTCAATGACATCTTGGGTCCACTATGGCAATCAATGTTTATTTGTTGTTGTCTGTCATTTGAATTAACTTTTTAAAAAAATGTCAGTCTTTGTTTATTTGAAATTTACCATTTGCAGTTATTTCAGGGTAAATAAAGAGGAAAAAACAAAATGAAAAAAAAATTTGATAGAAGCTAAGGAAAGAAGAAGGCTTACCATTAGTACTAACCGACTCAATGTGATCTCAAGGTGAAATGTGAGGAAACAGGAAGACGAAAAATATATGAAAGAAGGAAAGGAAAGAAGAAGAACCTAACAATAGCGCACAAATTGCCTTATCCCATGATGCCATAGTATTTCACAAAAATGGCAAGAAATACCAGCTTCCCTGTTCTAAACATTATTCCCCACCTTTAATTAAACCAGAATACAACAACAACAATAAGCACACAAAACAAAACAATGACCTTTGACCAAAGGTGAGCATATAAATATAACATTGCAGAAACATGCCCATTAGCAGCAAAACATTAAGGACTCTCTGTACTCAGCAATAAACTTTGTTAGTGGGAATTTACAAGCATCATTTACGATGGAACCAGTACAATTCTTTTAAAACTTGCTTCAGCATCTAATAAGGGATTCTTGTGTTTCTGACAAAGGAAAAGGAGCAGGTAATGACACCTTGACACAAGGCTACTCAGGACCGCCCACACTAGTAATTTGCTGGTAATTAGTTTTGCAGTACATATCATATTACATTCAAATTCAGGATATGGGAATCGAACGTCTGATGGTACAGCCATGACACCATCAGGTTTGAGCCACCATAAAAATGTTCCCCAACTACACATAACATTCAAGGATATCCTAACAAATGAAACTGGTTCGACCAATGATTTCAGGCCCATATTAATGAATATTCTAAGACTAAAGATATTCCAAACAAAAATTGTGTAATCAATTTACTAAAAAATACATTCGACAATGTGAACTTACTTTCGTTCTTGTATGATTTAACTTAAAAATAAATTATCATCTTAGCTTTTGTCATCAAAACCATTGGAGAATCTGACGATTTTAATCTTAACCTTTCTTACAGCTTAAGACAAACACTACATTGAGGAATAAAGTTTAAACAAGTGAGTAAAAACCATTAAGATAAAAAAATACGTGCAACAACAAAGTACATCACTTTAGATCAAATTTCCATCCTTTTGCATTTTACTGATCCTTGTTTTGTTTTGTTGAATCTAGTAACACAATACTTTTCACACCAATGAGTAAAGCACAAAACGATCAGGTCAAATTAAGTTATAAACACAGAGAGTAGATTGGTGTGAAGTGTTCCTTGCGCACCACTCTTAATTGACCCCTCAAACTTACACACATAGTGAGATAGCAACCTTTAAAAATAAAGTCCATTATTTCCATTTTTCTTTTTACCAAATCTCAAGCTCATACCATTAGAATTTGTTTTTACATTCCAAAAACATGTTACACAAAATTCTACAAAAATAAAAGAAATAAATACTTTAAAAACCAGAAAATCAAATGGTGTTCCCAAATGGTGTTCCTAGAGGACAGTTGTAAAAAGAGGCCCAAAATGAACAACAAGTACTCCCTGAGATATCGATATTAAAATGACAACAGCCATTGCAAGACTGAAACCAAAAACAAACCTCATCATCAGACTCATTGACCAGTTCAGCATACTTTTTCTATTGTTTTTAAAAGAGGGAAGAAGAGACAAGTGTTTGGAAACTATCCATTATTACTTCTAATGATAATGATGAAGACAATAATGAGAATAATAATAATAATAATAATAATAATAATAATAATAATAATAATAATAATAATAATAATAATAATAACATACATATCATCACCTCAATTTACATTTCTTCAATGTCCATAAGCTCCCTTTTGGAGAAATTCAACTGCAGTTTTGATGTTATATAAATCAAAGAGGACATAGAACTCATGGATCTTGGTTGTTTTGAAGAAGATTAAGGTCATATACTTAAGAGGAAATAGAGCATGCACGTTTTAAAGACGGATCGTCGTCTAAGTATTGTTTACTAGGAAACTGAAATAGAATAAATGTAAACTAAGGTGATGATATGTATACAAAATAATAATAATCATATAAGAACGATACTAATGATGTCAACAACAATAATAATGAAAATGTACATATAATAGAAACACCTATTTTGTCTGAGATGAAGCTTTAAGGATACTTTGCCAACATAATCAAAAACTAAATAAACAACAAAAAAACAATTGTAGCATTTGTGTACTCATTAAAACAAATACAAAATCTGACAAAAGATTGAAGAGGGTTTATTCTATGAATGATAATGATCTTCCAAAACAACAAACATATGGAGCAGAATAATCATACCAGAAATAAAATTTCAAAAATGACATATCATATTAAATAAATTGCTTTCTCACTACATAAAGCTTCTTGGCTGGTCATAGTAACAAAAGCCTCATGTCATATTATAAAACATGTGTCACAACAACTTCCCTGACTCCTTGCTCAGTTTATAATTGACTTAGGAATGATTTGCTTTGTCTTTAGTATCATCACATATTGAAGTCTTCATATTGGAATGAGCTAGTTGATACAGGGTTCATAAACATATGAGACAAAACTCAAAACCTTTTCAAGATCTCAGATACAAATATCAAGACCTTAAAAGTATTTTAAGTATTTTAGCCTTCTAAGCCACTTAGTATTTTCATTACCTTAACTAAAAACACTCATTTATTTTCAAAAAATTACGTAACCTTGCCTCTATAGGGAAGAGAAGGGGAGAAAGATTCTGAAATATTTGCTCAATAATTTTATCTCATGAAAATTGATATTGGTTTCACATTCACTTTCTATTACACTTCCCACCTCTCTAACACAACACGTCATCTCACAATATACCAATCACCCCTCCTTCCCAAGAAACACTTTCATTACATTCCAAATTCCATATTCACTTTGTATACAACCCCCATCCCAAATCTTTCTTTCTATAATAGGAGCCCCACTTTCTATAAAACCACCACCAACACACCTTTCATACCAATCTATTTTCCTGTATTTATTCTCCGAATAATCCTATCCCTGCTTTCTTTACAAAATCCCATGCCCCACCATTCCCACTTCATAACATCCCATCACAACACTCGCTTTCCATGCAACCATCCTTAACCCTCATATTCCATACTCCTGCTAATGTTGTTGGGTTTATTTTATGTTAATATCATTATCTTTTCTTATTGTTTAGTTTTAGTTGATGACATTGTTAATGTAATTATGGTTGTTGCTTTTTCTAATCTTTAAACCTAATAGATGTATGAAATTATATTTTTGTCCCGTTTGGAATTGCTCTTATTTCATGTTTTCAACTTTTGAATGCGTAATAAGAACTTCACTTGCATTGGTGCAAATGCGTTGGCTATGAATTTTTATTTTTACTTGAATCATTATACCTTATCAGACGAAAACATCTTTTTGCTATTGTGAAGCAACATTTAGCACAATAATGAAGACGTAAGGTGCATTATCATTATTATCATCATGATTATTATTGTTATTATTATCAGCATCATTATAATCAGCTCCAGTGTTCAACCCTCAAACTGAGCAGTATTAATACAAATTATCATCATTAGCCATTAAGTTCCTTTCTTATTGATATCTTGTGATTTCAATTAACCTAATGATCCTCATAACTTAAAAACTCCATGTGAGCAATGGGACCAAACTAATCCTATATATTGTAATACCCCTTGTGCAGTGTGTTCGTATGTACTTAATTTGATAAAACTTAGATAACCTCCTTCTTTATGCATAAAAACTAATACAATATACCGTGACACCAAATGTACAGAATCACACCTATTTTAGATATTGCCTGCCAAAAATGCTTACTAAGCCATACATTTTGAAAGAAAGAATTTGCATTGAACCTGAGAGATTGTAATCTTAGTTTGCAAGGATGGCTGTCAATATGTCTTCATTTTCTTCTGTACTGTATTAGAGCTGTGTGCAAAATCCAGTCTAAAAGTTAGGATTTTCATTTATATTCCTTCATTTTTCAAAGTGCTTTGATCCAACAGTCCCTATATATCCCTGAATTTTAAGGCAAATGTTTTGTATATGAATACTAATGACTGTCATCATTTTCAGTTCTAGCTCCTGCTTTGACAAAGTTTAAAAGTTTTAGCAGAAGGTGCATTTCTTGCTTGTGTGTGTGTGCGTGTCATTCTGTCCTTATTTAATTATTGTGTTAAACTCCCAGACTTTACAGCATTTAAACAATGTGAAGGTATTTAAATAACTTATGTAGTGCAATAACTTAGGCTATGGGTAAACATCGTTACTTACCCCTCTACTACTTCCTCCCCTGTCAGGATTTATAGCGTGATCAGGTACACTCTGATATTGGGGGAAAAAGTGCACAATCTTGAAAAGGCATGAAACACATCTTTTTTAAATAAATTCTGTTTAAAGCTAAAAACAAACTTTACAGTCTTTTTCTTATTCTCTGCATTTAAGTTCATCAAAATATCAAAAGAAGACAAAATAATTATAAATATTTTAATTTTTAGTATAATTCTGACTTCCCCTTTCACACTACTACAATAACATAAACTTACCCTTGCAGGGGTGTGGATAGGTGCCATATTGTCTAGATTTGTCATTGGGAATTCAATTCCTTTTTGTTTCAGCTCCTGATAAATTTTATCTATCTCCTTCAATTCTGGAATTCCACCAAAGGCATCTGCCCACGTCTGTAAAGGTAAAAAAAAAAAAAACTTGACAGAAAGCATAAAATCTTAATATTTTTTTGTTTACAATGGGGTGAAGTTTTAATTCCATACTATAAAATGTACATTAAAGAATTTGTAAGTTGCACATACTTTTAATTCATCAAGTCAATGGCTAGAACGAGTATCTTTTCATTTAAACTGTATACTGTCACATGGTCTAGAAAAAAGGTCAAGACAGCTGAATCCTTGTATTTTTACAGAATAATTATTAAAAGTAAGTTTATTTAAGCAATACTATAAAGGAATGTGTTGCACAGAACTGCAGACAAATTTGCACAATAACATCAATAAAATTGCCACTTGGCAAAGCTAACCAATTCAATCAGCTTAAGAAGACATTTGAAAAATCAAAATTAATTTTAAAGTAATTTTTCAATGATGATCATCCAAGCGCTAAGGAGAATAATATTTTACACAACATGCACAATAAATATAATTTTGGTTCTGGATCAATCATTTTCTCAAATGTCTATCTCCATGAGTTAGGTAAAAGGCAAACTTTCAGTGCAATAATAGTTGACAATAAAAACTTTATTTCAAGAATTTATACTGTACATAAAGTCAACAGCTTCCTCCACTTATTAAAATGGAAAAAGAAGTACGTTGTTACCAGAAATTATTTATCACAATTAAGAACTCTAGTAGTATTTCTCATGTTATTGAGATAGGGAAGTTAAGAGAAAAGCATCAGTTGTTTTTGAGGAGGCAACTTGCAAAGCCTGGTAATTCACTTTTGAATTATTTTGAGAAAAAGTCTGCTTTTTTCAATGTTGATTACTTGAATATGGAGGCTTAGCATGATTAATTTGATAAGCAAGTACCATTTGCTATTGAAAATAGTCGAAAACATTGTGGCAATAACTTATTTTTAACAAATTGGTGACTTTGCAGGTTTTGAGTTATCTCCTCATTTATTCTTGCTGGCAGGTTGATATTTGAAAATGAAGATAACACACAGCTTTTGTATAGCTTTGTGAATTAAAGTATGGTATTTTGAATTGCTTACTCTCTAAAATAAAAATTTACTCAGTATAATATCCTGACCTGAATCATGCTGAGAACTTTTTCTTGTATAGACTGGGGAGGATCATTCTTTGGACCAATAATTTTGATTAAGTCGTGTAAGAAATCTTTGTTGGCTACTTGCAGGTGAAATCGACGTCCACAGTTTTTCACACATGATTCAATGCCCTGGATTAGAGAAAAGATAGAAAATAAAATGTCTCGTTTTACAAACCAAATGTGTCATTCATTAATGCGCATTTATTATTTGAATAATTTCTGTAATACATCTCATGTTTAATGTTATTGTCATTAAAGGAAAGCATCAACGATTTTCATAATTTGTAGAGGAATTAGAAAATGAGGAAAATTTATAAGAAATTATTAAAACCTTACCGTAAGGCAGTGCATAACGCATACATAATTTTTTCCAACATTCTGTGCGATCCTCTTTCGAAATGCGCGGATTGCATCTTTGGGACTGAAAAGTTGAACATCATAACAAAAAAGAAAATATAACAATAAATTGTCAAGTTCAGAGTAAAAACATCTTCACATTTACATTATTACACTTACCACATGGTCAAGGGTAAGACCCACTATTATCTTATTGATTAAAAATAAATATCATAATGAGAGAATGTGAAAACAAATTACACAAATTAACTCATCAAATTGTTTGCTTCGTAGTTTGTTAACTCGAAATGTACCCTGTTAACCATTTGTAGTCATCCCTGGGCGATTACTAGTAAAAGGAAATAGGAAGATGAAAAAAATAAATTTTCAAAATAATTTGATTGAAGGTAAAGAAAGAAATAGCTATCTGCCAATAATGAACTTCACACTAACCGCCTATCTTACTGAATGAAATAGAGAAAATTATTGAATTGATTGTACACTAAATAAGAAGCCTACAAAATCAAGAATATATATGTACCCTTCATCAGTTTCATTTATAGCATCACAAACTTCCATGAACAAAGCCCAATTTTCTGCTTCTTGAGTGCCATCAGTTGCTTGCTCTGAAATAATTCATATCATATTTAAAAGCTTTAAAATGCAATAAAAAGCAAGATGAGAAGTTATTTAAAATTTAAAAAGATATATATTCAATTGACTCCATGTAAAAAGACTCTAAAGAACACGACAAAACATTGTTTCTGGAAATGGAAAGGGGAAGATCAGAATGAGCAATAATCGCACCCCAGTAAAATACTCAATCTATTTTCATTGTTTACAAAAACCCATACTCCATGGCACAGGAAAACATGGAATGAATATTATTTGATGAAATAGTCTAAATGCAGTAACCACTCATCGAAAGTATCAGTAGATCTAGGTGTCTTCAGGCTATTTAAAAGTTTGAAGGATCTAATTCATGTTGAAGTTATATGTTGAAGTTATATTCAAACCTACCAATTCACACGAAAAAACTCAAAATGTGATTGTAAAGCGCCTAGAGGCTGGGGCAATAGGCACTTACAATATAAATGGTCACTTCACTCTAGAGCAGGATGGGCAGTCCTAAAGCTGAGTGACAAGGCTGCAGAAACAGACAAGAGTGGAGAGAGATGGTTGCTTGTTCAACCTTTTACGGTGCCTCCACGTTCAACCAAATTAGGGGCCGTCCCAGCGGATTAGGGTTGGGGTTGGGTATAAGGATGGACTCCCCTCACGTAAACTCAACGAAATCCAAGCAGATCGCCCTTTTAAAGCAAGTTTATGCGGCTAACCAAACAGAAAGCAACGTTTTTTTAAGAGACACTGAATGAAAGACGGTGAGACGGCAATGAAAAAGAAGAGTTTTTATTCATCCATTGACACAGCTTTCCTTGACTCCATATATGCAATTGGCCACGCTGAGCATGTGATTGACAGGTAATTTTAATTGCATAGTGAGTTGACTGGCCTTTCCACTGTTAAATAGATACGGAAAGAACAGGCCTACACGAAAGAGAAGAAAACCCACTTGAAAACATAAACAAAGGAGTACTGCCCAAATTCTTTTTTATATCTTGTCTTCCATGAGACCAGGAAAGCTTTTCCTCTTTTAGTTTTCTTCGTCTCCAGCCGTCAGGCTTAGTTTCAACCCAAAGATTGGTTTGTTTTGGGGGTTTTTTGGTCTTTCAGTAAACATTAAAAAACTAGACATCTACATACTCATGTAAGGATTGTTATGGTAATAAATCTCATAATAATAGGGTAAAATAAAATATTCAAAAGCAATTGGTGCAAATAATATAACCTAATCTGTTATAGATCTGATCTATTAGATTCTGGATCTCTATATCAGCATAGATAAGCTGATATAATACTAGATCTAGATCTAGATCTAGTGGCTAGTGAAGACCGTTTTCCCAATAAGTTGACTCGACAGCCCTATGATATCGATATTAATATTACATGTTATCGTCAGTCTCAGTACTAAGAAGATCTTGTTCATGCTTATCAAAGTCATCTCAATTTCAACTGGGAAATCCGACCTTGCTAGGAAAAAAAGGAAAAAGAACGTTATGAACTCAAAGAGCATAAAAAATACTTGTACGAATATGGCAACTTAATATTAAGAGATTGTAAAAACGCGACATCAGGCGACATGAGTCACAGATCTTTAATATTTCTAGGTCTACATAGAGGTCGTATCGATTCCACAATTTTGAGAAACCATGACTCAGTTCAGACCCACGATTCCTTGAAAAGAACGAGAAAATCTAAAGCGTTTATGCTTGCACCATCTATTTAAAATAAAAGAGAGATGCTCATAGATCATATAAAATCCCTCTCTGGAGTCCTACAGAGTGATTTGAGAACTCACCTATTAGCATTCCCACTCGTGTGGAGAAAGGATTCCCGTGACCGAAGAAGGTAGCCATTCTTGTTTTGACAGTGAACTGAACTGTGATGACCTAAAAATACTATAATGACGTCATTTCCTATATTCGAAAAGTTTCTTTGCATATTGAAGGTTGAATTACACTTTCATATTTTCCCCAGGCTCTGCATCGACATTATTATGACAATAGAAATAAGAGAAGACAGGGCCTCTCTTAATTCTATGATTATGACAGATATCGGCCTTACTTTGATGTTTAAATCGATCCCTTTGATTGGTTTTAGTTCTCGTTGGGGGGGGGGGGGTGGTTTCTATATTTTTTTGCTCAATTTATTAATTCACAAAGGCTGAGGTATAA
>JAUEKT010205308.1:0-13652 GCA_031762655.1 Doris verrucosa
ATCATCATCATCATCATCATCATCATCATCATCATCATCATCATCATCATGATCATCATCATCATCATCATCATCATAATCATAATCATAATCATAATCATAGTAATGTACATTTGTATTGCACTTCTTTTCCCCCTTTAATGTAGGCTCTGGGTGCACATTGTCTTAAGTTCACCTTTCTCGTGTGTTTTTTTCTCTTGCATTGTGTTAGTCATCTATATGATTATTCATTTATTTCCTTTCAATACATTTTTCATTCTTTTATTTTTCTTTAGTTATGTAGTATTCTCTCAATATTCAAGGAGTATGGAAAATATGCTTTATTCAAATCACTCCTGATTTATGTTTTTTCTTATAGTAAGAAGTAAGTGGTAGACAAAGTTATTGAATGGCCCCATAAGAGCAATAACAAGTAAGGTGCACAAGAAAAGACAGGATGCAAACAGGGATGGAATGTGTGAACTGTACATTAGTACCCGCCGCCTAGCCACTAAGAGAAAGCACTCTACCAACTGAGCCAGCTATACTTGTCTGTAAATAAACAGTTACATTCTTTGATTAATTTTGTTGTTTTTTCTTCTTTCTAGGGAGAAACCAATAGAACAATTGCTGCTCATCAGCTCAACAAGCAGTCTTCACGATCTCATTGTATCTTCACCGTGTATTTAGAGGTAAGAAATGAATTTTGGATAAGATTAGCAGTTAACTATTGTATAAAATGGAAGTGAGCAGTTTAAATATAAAGGTGTAGATGGTATCATTAGTCTCATTATTGTACTGGAAGATTATCAACGTTTTTTGAAATTCACTATACTATTTGATTTTGATAATGAGTAAAGAAAACGGCTTTGTGTAAATAAAAATATTTGTGCCTTTCCGTTTGCATTTCGTTCAAAGCCATATTCATCGTTTTTCCCATTTCCTTCATAGCCAAACTAGTCTCTTTCTACTTCATCAGTGACGCTCTTTTCTTGTGTTGTTTTTTGGGTTTTTTTTTGTTAAATGCACATGGAAAACTGTCTGAGACTACAATAATTTTAGGCTAAAAATTGTTGCCTGTGATTTTCTCACAGACCAGATCACGAGTCCAGTCAAATGCCAAGTACACGGTGTCGAAACTGAACTTTGTTGATTTGGCTGGGTCTGAGAGGATTGGTAAAACAAAGGTAAGTAAATGGAGGAAATCATTTTTAGAATAAAATTATCAAATCAGCGTCTTGAAATTTGAAATAGTTATCAGTTCTCCAGAAGAAGACAATTATGCCACCACAGATGATTTCACCATAAAAAAAGAAGAAATGTTCATGAACACTTTTCCCTTATATAGATTCATATCATTCATTTCTTGGTTTCTTTCTTTACATTCAACTAACAACCTTCATAAGGTTGAACAGACATTGCTGAACCTTATATTTGATTACCATTTGATGACCTACGAGTGACGTATTTAATGGTTTGAAGACCTTCATTACTTTTAATGTGAAATGGCAATTCATTCTTTGATCTTATAACATTAGACATGAAAATGTATATAGTAATTGTTTGTAGAAGGTGGGGAAATGGATATTTGGTTGTTAATTAAAAGCCTAGTTATTCTTCTTATTGATTTCTTAGTCTAACACTTTGTTCCATATTATTACAAACAGCACTGGCTTGAGTGTACCAGATGCTGTTAGTTGCAAAGATTTTGCGTTTTTATGTATTTTCTCCACATTATCAATATGGTCGTAAAGATGTTTTCATGGTATGTTATCAAAGTTAGATACTTTAAAGCTTTGTTTCTTTTGAAAATATTATTTATTGACTTTTGCTAATTGTTGCTTTAGGTTACTGTTCGATTTGAGTTTTTAAAAAGTTTTTGTTACACTTTTCTTTTTTTTTTTTTTTTTAAAGGGCTTACAAATTTTGGAAAACAGTATCATCTTGCGCTTATCCATGCACTCTTTAGGCTACTGTTCGATTTGAGTTTTATAAATGTTTTTGTTACACATTTCATATTTCTTATAAAATAAGGGCTTACAAATTGTGGAAAACAGTATCTTGCGCTAATCCATGCCTAATATTAATGTGCCCTTATATTATCCTAAAATTAGAAATTATAGTGGATGTTTTGTCTTACTTTTTTCTTTTTTCTATCCAGTCGGATGGCAAGACAAAAGAGGAGGCAATGTATATCAACAAATCACTCTCCTTCCTTGAGCAAGTGGTCATAGCCTTAGCTTCCAAGACTCGAGAGCATGTTCCTTTTCGACAGTCGAAGCTCACTCATTTCCTCAAAGACTCAATAGGAGGAAAGTGTAACACACTTCTGGTTGCCAACATGTGGGCTGAGAGACCTCAGCTAGAAGAAACGGTGAGCTTTGGACTTCGTTATCACTTGTAGATTTGTATAAATGTTTTTTTTGGATAAATTAAAGAATGATATAATGGCAGGTTTAATTCACTGAATTGCCATTATATTGAAACATTTATGCCTAGTATTGGTATATACTTTTTAATCCGATGGAGCTCTCATATTGATAATTTTATTTCACCGTTTGATATTAAGATACCGAGTAAAAGTTGTAACATTTCTTATTTTACTTTTTCATTTCGGGTTTAAATACTTAGCTGAAGAATATGTCAATAATTTTTCATTTAATATAAATAAGTTTATACATGTGTGAAAGAGGATTAAAAGATTTACACTTTGCCACATTCTACTCAATGAGAACTTTATTGGAAATGTAATTTATAAATTATTGAAATTATTGTTCTTGAAAAAATCAACTTATTAAGCTCCTCAAGATTGCCTTACTCATAAGTTTATGTATTGTTTAATATCATACATATCATCGTGGATAATATGTACTAGCGTAAATGTCTCTTTCTTTAATGTCACATGCGCTAGTGCATGTTATCAACCACGATGTAATTGAATAGAATCAGTTATTCTTATACTGATATACTGGAAACAAAACAAACAAATGTTCCACTCAATAGAAATGTCAAATAACGATGCAATGATATTCTTGAGCATGACTCCCCACAGCTGCTATAAATAATAAATAGCTAATTTTGTTTTCCAACCAAAAAGGTCTCCACTCTGAGGTTTGCCACCAGGATGATGTGCATTGCCAGCGAGCCAGCCGTGAATGAAATCTATGACCCAGCAGTAAGGAAATAGTCACATTATAGATTTAATAATGATGATGATGATGATGATGAATAGTATTTTTCTTAACGTTTTGATTAAATTGCTATCAAGCTCATTTAAAATTATCTTCAGTCCAATCGTTACATGAAATCAACGTAGTCAATAGGCATGATCAGAGTTGCTTATTTGAGGGCTTTGTAGAAGAGCGGAAAAGTATATTTAAGTAAGTGAATTTCCTTCTAGGCCTTGACAGACCCAAAGAGCTCGACCTCATCCCCTGACAGGACACTAGGCTGTCATGGGTTTTACTCCCCAGCCCTTGCTGGTACTCATTTACACCTGAGTCGAGCCAAGCAATTGGAGTAAATTTTCTTACTCAAGGAAAATACACGATGGTTGCGAATGGGATTCAAATCTGTACCTGATCAGCAGTTCGATGCCCTAACCACTCGGCCACCACGCCCCATAAGGCTCATTTAAATACATATAAATGAATATTTCAATATCAATAGAATAGATAAATGAAATGCACAATATTCTCTTCTCCGCACAATAAATGATCATGAGAAGATTATAATATTTCTCAATGGCCACCGTTGTATTGTAGTGCTTTTGATTCTTATTGTGTTATTTAAATAATATGACTGTCTTTGCATTTTTAAAAGGCACTAGATATTTTCATCGATAACGCATACCAGCATAGGTGTCTTTTTATTTAATGTCACTTACGCTGGTACATGTTATCAACGACAACTTGTGCTGAATGGCACCAAAGAATTTTCAGTATTAAAAGTTCATTAAAAACTTTCAAACTGATGAGGTACCATAAAAGTAAGAAATTACCTATTATACGACAATGTTGCACCGGGATATGATTTTTTAATTAAAAGTAAAATATAGAAGCATAAATGTCCCACCTGGTGTTTAGAAAAAGAATGCTGACATCATAGAACAAAAATAACAAAACAGATAGATAATGTGATATTTCTTGAGAAACGAGTTAATCATTTGTTCACAAAACATACTAGCAAGTAACCCTTTATGATATTGATTTGATGGATTATATTTTGTTTTTGTTTGTTTTATTTCTTAACAACCAAAATGCTAGTCAGTAAAAGTTTTTGTTGATGATGTTCAGATATTTAATGTCTTTGCTGTTATTTGCTGGTTGTGATGTTCATATTTCTTGTTCATCTTCATGTAAAGTGACAGACTCCATCAGAATGAGAATTACAGTCAATGCACATTTTAATAGTATATATATAATAGTATATGCTGTGGATGCAAAAGTAGCAAAGCAAAGATTTTGTATAATATTTATTATCAAATGGAGATATGGGTTCAAAGTGACTTGAAGCGTTCACGTGGAATGGAATGAAAAGCAACAGAAGAGGTCCAAGGAAATAAATTGATTCATTTTGGTCTTGGAAAAGGAGCAATGATTTTATTTTTCTTCACACCCCAGTAATTGTTTTCTCCCTCTTACATTGTACTCAAACCCATTACTATATATTCCATGCTTAATTTTAAATTTCAATCTTTGCGTTTCAGCTACTGGTGAAAAAACTGCAAAAGGAAATTGTTCATCTTAAATCTGAACTTGCAATGCATGATACTTTGGTAAGCAGCAAAATCATCATCAGATGGGAGGTTAATTTTAGCCCTGGGATGGAGACTTTATTTAAATTATCGCTGTTCAGCTCACTTCACCAATTCACACGTGTTGCATTCAAACAATGGACTTTTTGTGTGATTTGAAAAGTAACTGTCTTAAATGATCTATGATTGCTTATGTATTGTTCAGCCTTTTTTTTCACATTGATTTTTTTTCATATTTGAATGCTTTTGTGAAGAAGGCAGTCATGGATGCCTGATAATAAGAAGTAATTGTACTCTGATTTAAAATGGATCCTATTAAATGTAGAAGGACTTAAGAAAAATGCATTTTTCAACAGAATTTACATTTCTATGATAAAATGTTAAGATTACTTTTAAAAGTTTGATTTAAGTAGTGCTTCATATATGATATTGCATCTTTTTACTTGATGGTTTGAAAATGTTGCATGTCTTAACTTTTGTTTTTTTATTCACTCTTTATCTTCGATAGACGAATCGCAGCATGGTGACTTATGATCCTCTATCTGAGCAGCAAAAATATGAAATTAGAACTCAAGTCCGACGATATTTGGAAGGAAGTTTGGATGAAATTGATGTGAGGATTTGTCTTTTCTTTATTATTCAAGAATAATTTTCTTTCATTTTTTAAAATGTTTTGTATCAATCAAATACAATTATTATTATTCCCGTTGAACGAAGGTCTCAAACACAAGAAATAAAATGAATTATTGACTTCAGCGTGTCAGTGTGTTATTGGATTCATTTCAAAGTTAAATTTCAAATCTTCTTTCCAGGTCATCAACCTCAGACAGATCGTTGGAACATTTGAAATATTCAAAGAGCTTTACGCGTAAGTATCATTTTCCATTTTCCATTTATGTATCATATTTAAGGTTTTTAGCATTTTAAATCTGATGCAGATATATAAGTTTTCTCTGAAAATTTGTTTTTTTTTAAGTGAGACAGAAAACAAAATAAAAAGGCCAATGAAAAAAATCAATATCTGTGTAAATGAGTATTACATTTCCCACATCCACATTTGTGTGTATTTCATTTTTTCAAAGGAAAGAAGAGTGGGGGAGGGATGTGCAGAGGGCAAAGGATAGGATCTATAGATGTTTTTTGTGCTGGCTTATGCTATATAAACTGTGGAAAATTCAAGGAAGAATGAACTGCAAATGGTCGTTTCATTGGGTCTTGTATACTTTTTCATGAACGAGTAATTGCTAAGAATGTTTATATTCCATCGAGCCGCAAGGAGAATCCTTAAAGTTGGCCATTGAGTTAGAATATTAATGTTTGAACTTGTCATTCAAAGACAATAAAAAAATCAAGCCATGACTCTTTATGCAAGTATCAAACATTTCAGCCTAAACTTTTCTTAAATTGGCTTCTCTTCAATGTATTCTTCAACAGGGATATGGAGAAAGAGATGGAAGCCAAGTTACGTGAGAAGTTTATGCTGATTGACAAAACTGACGCTGCCTCCATTGCAGCAGCTCAGCAAGTAAGTCCCATACTCAGTTTTCCATTGTCCTTTGGGGTCAATTTTTTTCTTAGATCTGTTTAATGTTGTGTGAATTCATGAATTTCAGTTTGTGGTTTTATTTTACTAATCGTGTCACCTTAGATGTTTGAATGTAAAATAGCACCAATTGTGATATTTGTCATTACTTTGAAGTAATAGAATGTTCACTGTAACAAAATGAAAAGGAAAAGATAATGGCATGAGCATATTATATATAAATTGAAAATGAATTATCGTCACAAATATTTCAATGTTCTTCTTTGACCTTTCTAGCTCCCTGTGAAGCAAAAGCCACCAACAAACCTTTTCCAGTCCCTTATTTCCTGAACTAGTCTTTCTAGTGATATCTGTGTTTTCCTTATTCTATTCCTTTCGCCCTCAAACTCCCTTCTCTATGCAGCCTTTGATTATCTCCTTGATCTTCTTCCTGGGGATTCCAAGTCAGACTCTGTCTTGTTTTGTGTTTTGTTCAATTCATCTCCTTATCCTTCTTTCCAAATCATTTTCTCCATTGACTATCATAAGTAGGCTGTTAAATTAATAGCTTTTTGTGGGAAAGAATCTTAAATTTCATGCAGTTTATTTGGAGACCTGCTGATATGCTGTTTCTTCATGGTATCTGTTTTCTCTTGTATCTGCTGATGTGTATGCAACGGCAGAGCAATATCATCAGGAAATATGACAGTGCATTTTTACTTTAATATTTGTTGGGTTTTTTCTGCCCTGACTGTAGTTGTTATTCTTCTATCTGTAGCCTTTTCTGAATGTTACAAAATCACATTATTATGTCAAGGAAGCTGGTCATTGACAATTTGCAACTTGATATTACATCATACTCATTTCATGTCTGTAACCATTGTCATAGTTTCATCAAACTATCTGTTTTAGTTTTCATTCAGTTTTGTCTCCCTTTTTTAGTTTTTAGATCTATTGTAATGTACCCAGCCATCAAGATAAATGCAATAAAAATGAAATTTACGACTACAATTCCCAATACCATATGGAAGACTAAATGGAAATACTCTGATATGACATTTCTCAATAAATTCAGGTCATTAGCCAAATTTCTATAATGACTGCAACAATATTTTAATTCCCTTCTCTTTAAGATAAGCTGCATTTTCAATTGAAATTGAGATGTTGAATCTTCTTAAACTGGTTTCATTGACCACTTTTGAGGATTTTTTTTGTTGTTGGCTTATGTAAGGTAAAGTTTTCTTGATCATGATAAACATAGTCTTGCTGCTGATTTCTGAAATGCAGATTGTGCTGTGACTGGTCATAGTACTACTCTAGTTCACCATAGAGAGGACAAGATTACCGCGTTCTATGTATATAAAATGTATAAGCGAATTATTTTCGATACAATATTTGATGACATGCTTATTGCCATTGTCAGTAAAAACATGAGATTTAAACAGTGTGACTGTGAAATGCAATAGCAACCAGTTGAACAAAAAGTCCACTCTTATAGAAGAAAATGTGTCACTTTAATGTGATAGTTTTCTTCTACGAAATATGATAATATGTGGAAATGATTTTGCCATGATGATTTTAATTTTACTGATGTATTATATTCCTGAAAACTTAATAGAACATTGGCAAAATTGTTTCAAGACTTTTGTTTATAAAAAATAAAGCCATTAAGCAAAGCAGAAAGTATTCTTCTTGTTTTTTTAACCAATCAACCAATAAAATTGACAGATTCTTTTTGATCTTCAAGAAAAACCTGAGCTTCAAGAATATGAGGTAGTCAACAAGTAATTTTGATATGTTTTTTTTCCCCATTTGAGTTTCAATATTCAATTCAATATTGCTTCAAGCACCCCTGGAAAAGATCACATGTTCTTATTGATTTTGCTATCATCATTATATTTATTTCATCATTTTGTAATTTTCAACTTTCAGTTCCTTTATTCGCACAAGCTGAGATTCAAAAATACTTCTTTTTTTTCTTGCTTAAAACGATGTACTGGAGAACCTAATATTAAGCAGCTCTTTCCAATGCCATGCTTTTAAAAGTAATTGATTGAAACTTTCAAAAGCGATATCAAAGAAAGCAAAACCTACAACCCTATAACAAAACAAGATATCATCACGGTCATTACACTCTTGGCGAAGTCATTTTTTAATGTTTTGAGAAAACATGGTTGGAAGTGTGTTCACAAAGTCATCGCATGACTTAGGTAAAACATAAAAAACGGCGATTTTTCTCAAAATATGGAACAAACCATAGCCATTCCAAGATGGGAAAAGAAACAGATTTCTGCTGATTATCACAGTACCAATAACTCAAACTGCCAAAAAATGACTTAGGCAAGAGTGTTATGACCGTGACGATATGTAAAGCCTGTGACAAAATTCAATTTGTGTATTAACGATAAACATATTGGAAAATCAATGAAAAGCTTCAAGAATAAAGTTTTTCTCCATACAGAAAAATTTGATAATTTTCATAATTTCTGTAACGAAAAGAATGATCTATTTAATTTCAGCTTGACACTTTCATGAGCCATGCTTTTATTTGCAGTCAATAACGGTTATATGCGTCGTTCTTTTTGCTTATTAAATTTTAATGCATTGTTTCAATATATCATCATCAAAAAAGTAAATGTGAAATGATAACTTTACATCATGAATAAATTGTTCACTTAAAAGCGAACCGCAAGTTTTAAAGTGAAAGGTAGAAAACATTACCAGTGTCAACTAATATTGATTTCTTTCACAGAACATGATAGAAATTAAGATTATCATTTTCATTCAAAACTTTACCTGTCAGAACACATAGAGAGCTAAAGAATGGTTTAAAATTTTAAGATTGCCCTAATAGTGTTGTTCCCTAGTGCATTATTCAATATTTTTGCTTTGCTATCATTATTTTCATCAAAACAATTTATAAGCCATGATTGAAGAGATAAATAATAAGCAATTCAATAAATTGTATCTTTCATTATTATAAGTGTGAAAAGGTATGCATAGAATCGTTAAATCAATATCGTTAGGGGATCATCTTAGTTTAAAATATTGTTGAAAATATTCCAAGAATGTACAGTGCAACACGCGTCCCTCGAACACGCCGTCGTCGAATTCACGGCTCCTTCAAACAACATGCATTGTCCCGAATATTTTCCTCTCTTTTTAAACATTTTTTTCACGCCATTTCACGCGTCAAACTTTTTGTCAAGAAAATGAGACATTTAAAACTCGTTTTGGTCTGACAAGTACTCCAGCCAGTGACTAACAATAGCACATACCATTCTGGTGTAGATATATAATCGCCACAACACCAACAAAGACATAGCCAGTGTCAGTGGCTAAAAATAGCCCACATCATACTGCTGTAGATCCATGAAAACAAAGGCCTTGCCAGTGTCAGTGACTAAAAATAGCCCACACCATGCTGATGTAGATCCATGAAAACAAAAGCCTAGCCAGTGAGAATGAATAAGCCAAGATGTTTCCCTGCAATGGCACTGGCAGTACTGGCACACTACATGTGTAGTCTCGTGTGCGTCGATGTGTTCAATAACTCTGTCTAATCTCAGTCGACGCATCGCTTGCACAGCAATAGCAGAGAAATGGCAGAGGAAAGGAAATTGACTGTTCTGACTCTCGAAACTAAGAAAAAGATTCTAGGCTAAGTTGACAGAGGACGCCGTCTTTCCCCAAGCATTTATTAAATGTTTTGAATTGGAGAATTCGGTCAAAATCGGAGAATTTTGCGGCAAAATAAGAATTTGCGGTCAGGGGCAAAATTTGCGGTCGCGAACAAGGTTTCCCTTACCCCCTAGTACTTTCACGTGTTCCTCGAAACTTGGACTCGTCGAACACTTTCTGTTGCACCAACAAGTTCGACGAATACGTGTTGCACTGTATATAAAAGTAACGTAAAGTTCCTACTAGGCCTTGCCAGATCCAAAGAGCAGGAGCTTATCTTGGTTTATGTAGCGTTAAGCGGAACAGATGACGCAAAATCATCCCCTGGGCAGGACGCTGTCTGTCGCAGGTTTTACTCCCCAGCCCTTGCTGATACTCATTTACACGGGATTCAAGTGAAGCAATTGGAATAAAGTTTCTTACTCAAGGAATACGGATGATGGTCGTGGATGGAATTCGAACCCGATACTTCTTGGTCAACAGTATGACGCTCTAACCACTCAGCCACCGTACCTCCGCTGAACAAATCCAGCATCGTCAAATTGTAAACCACACGCAGGCAGATGAGTTTCTTGCCTCAAACAACCAGGGATCGAAAAGCATTGCCAGAGTGTGTGGTGTTGGGTTTTTGAGCTGTAAGGGTTTTATGAATCTGATGAAAGCATACAACAAAGAGCAGCAAAGTTCATCAGCATAATAACATTGGCTTTGCTTCCAATACGAAGAAGAACACAATGCAAGGTTAAGGTATGCATAATATGAATAAATCTAAGATGATGTACTTTATTGTCTTATGATATGTAAGAAAAAAATTAGCTTATGTACGTGCAATGATAGATCAATATATGGAGTAATGGAAAGGTTTTGCGATTTTTATACTTATTGATAGTACTATACAAAATTGATTAATGTATTACCAAGAAATAAGAAATTTACACACAAAAAAAGTGATTCACTTGCAAATCTAAGACCATAAAATTTGACAAGAATTTTTTTCTTTCGCATCGCCTAATATGTATTTCCAATAAATAATAAAATTTTCAAATGAGAACTGAAGAATGCTATAAATAAGCTTTTCTGCACCATAAGTATAATGTAAAGAATTGATACCTCATGATGATCGTTCATCAACATATAAGGTCGGGGTTCATAGCTGGTAAAGATGAAATCTCCATACAGAACAGGCCTGTCTACAACCACCTTATCCATATTGACTTTGAAATCTTGCATCATTCTCTCCCTTAAAATATTCTCAAATGTTTGACGGTCGTCTTCGTTGACCAGACGATCCTGAAACACCCGGCATGCTTCATGGTACCACAAAAGGAGGATGTTGTCCAGGGCCTAGAATGAAAATAAAATAAAAGGAGAAAATAAAAAGCAATTTTAAAAGAGAGGACATCGGACTAATGACCGAGAGGTACAGCGTTCAAATCCCATCCGTGACCATCGTGTATTTTCCTTGAGCAAGAATATTTGCTCCGAATTGCATCACTCGACTCCGGTGTAAATGAGTACCAGCAAGGGCTGGGGAGTAAAACCTGCAATAGACTTGCGTCCTGCCCAGGGTATGACCTTGTATCATCTGTTCCATTTAACAGAACAGAAACTGGGATAAGTTTGGGCTTTATTGGGTCTCAAGAAATTTTATTTAAATAATAAAAAAGAAGAGGAGGAAAAGGAAAAGGGGATTAACAGTAGGAGAAAAGAGGTAAAATACAAATGAGGAGAAGACTAGAACAAAGCTTTAACCCTCTGAACCCGTAATCCCGATATATCGGGATAAGAACTATAGTAACGTGATTTATGCTAAAAATAGCCAGGGTCAGGGGTCCACTTTTGTCAAAATAGTCAAGGTTCAAAGGGTTAAACCAAAACAAGAGTAGCAAGACGTAATGCCTGTCTTATTAGCATTTATAACAGTAAATAAGTAAATGATAGACAAAGTAATTGAACAGCCCTATAAGAACAAACACAAGACAGATGCATAGGAATAGGCAGAAGAACATCTTGACACAAATATCGGGGCTTGAACCCGCGACCTCTAAATCGGTGCCCTCCACCTCGCCACAAAAAGAAAGCATTCTACCCACTGTGCGAGCAATATTCCCTATGTTTGTCTATAGTAAAGTTCCTTACAGGGCTTGACAGACCGAAAGAGCCAGAGCTTATCCACGTTTCTGTAGCTAGTCCATCGCAGGTTTCACTCCCTGGCCCTTGCTGATACTCATTTACACCTGACTCGAATGAAGCAAAAGGAATCAATTTTCTTGATCAGGGAAAATACACCGTGGTTGCAATTGGGATTCGAACCCTGTACCTCTCGGCCAGCAGTCCAACGCCCTAACCACTCAGCCATCATGCCTCCTATGTTTGTCTAAATCGACCTTAAAAAAAATAAGAAGAGGAAGAGAAAGAAGAAGGAGATTGAGGGTAGGCTAGGAGGAGGACAGAGGTGAAACGCAAATGAGGGAGGAAAAAGAAGTCCAGCAGAAAGCTTGCAACCCCTAACTGCACCTACCTTGTTTTCCTGATAGTCTCCCATGAGCACGCCCTGAAACACTTTGGAAAGGTCGCGAAGGTTAAAGGTGTAGTGGGACTTGGCAGGCGTCGGCAGCATCTGGGTCTGCACCTGGTTGTACATCTTGATGGTGCTCCACACCAGCTGGTCGCAGTAGCCTTTGATCCCCGGGCAATAGTCTGGTGGGAGGAAGGAGAGAAATGCCACACTATAGGGGTGGGCACTCATCGATACTGGTCAGTATCGGGTATTTATCGATATTTGGCCTTCAGTATCGATCGATACTGGGTACCCGATACTGATAATAGTGATAGTGATAATGAAGGGAAATTCGCAATTCCCACTAATAAGTCGTTTGTTTATAAATTGGTTACCTTCATTGTAATATACCAGATTGTGGGCGATTCTTTGAGATTTTTGTTTTGTTTTGTTATTGTCTTTTTCTTGTGTGTTGTTTTTTATTACAAGAAAAACATTTAGTAAATACAGAGTAAAGAAAAAATACATGTAATAGATCTAATTTTTTTTAAATATTGTATTTGTTTGTTTGCTAAAACAGCAGTGAATAAATAAAATAAAATAAAAATACAGGTTTTTGTTCAAAAACAAAATCTTGGGAACATTTTGGGGCAAAACAATAAAAATAATACGCTAATGCATATATATTTTATGTCTGTTTATTGTCAAAGATGACAGAAATCGTCCAGATTTCTTTCCCATTTCCCTATTTTCACCCAAACATTACAAGTATCGATGAATATCGGGTAGTGGACCAAACTATCGGGTACCCGACAATTATTTCGGGTACCCGATAGTATCGGGTACCTGTATCGATTAGTGCCAAGCCTACCACACTACTCAAACGTGGAAAGTGCTTTAAAGACTATAATTATTAAGTAAGCCATACAGCCATATATGAAATGCATGAAGGATTTTAGACAAAGACCTCGTTACATTTTTTGCACCCGATAAATATTGAAAATAGGCTTTAGAAACCGTGGAGTCATGTTCAGAACTCATTTCCACTATCGTTTAAAATTATCTCCATTGCTAACCATGACTAATTTCACATAAACTCTTGTGTGCCTCAATGTTCATCTTCTTTACTATCTGAGCACATATATTTGAGAAGTAATTACTACATACATCAAAACATTTCTCTCTCCCCCCCCCCCCCCCCTCTCCCCCTCCCT
>JAUEKT010206417.1:0-13651 GCA_031762655.1 Doris verrucosa
AGATAGATAGATAGATAGATAGATAGATAGATAGATAGATAGATAGATAGATAGATAGATAGATAGATAGAAAGAAATTGACATAGATTTATATGATAGTGTAACCGAAAGTAGCTCAAATAACAATGATTTTTATCCTTTATTTTTCCAGGCTACTTTGTCATTCCCAACCAACCCAGAGGAGGAGTGTGGCAAATGCGATGCCGGATTTTACGTCTTCAAACTGTGCCAGTTGGGCATGGAAACAGTGTGTGCCGATTGTGTCGAGGGCACGTTCACAGGTGGGTTATTCCATAATATCGATGCCAGTGTAAGGTTATCAGATGTCGATTGAGACCATTTGTTCAAGCTTTTCCTTGCAAATGAATTATTTCGGTTCTTTCGTGTTGCTACTTTGCCTTTTTTCTTTCTGTCTGTTTTCCTACTCTTCTGATAAAAATTGAGGACACATTTATTTATTAAAGTTATCGTAATTATGCTTTTTGATTCAAAACGTAAGATGTTTAGTCAGGATTTTCAGAAAGCTATGAATTGTAATGTCAGTATATACACCATACATCAATATTTATAACCTCCATTTTTTCAGGCAATAGGACGATATTCTGTCCACAAAACAGATAATCATTCTAATATATTAATTTCATAGCGATGTTATTATCGATGAAAGTTTTGAAATTTGTTGTTTCGTTCAATTATTGTCCTAATTATCGAGGTATACCATGGATAAATCAGGTGTTGATTTCATGAATTTCAAGTTGGCCTTATAATTAAGAGAGAAGAACAGTTATGTTGTGCATCAAACACAAAAAGCCGCTGACTGCTGATAGTCAATTTAAGGGTTAAGATTCGTGTGTGTAATTTACGGTAAAATTTTATTATCAAAATGTTAGAATACAATGTTCACATAACAAAGTTATCTTATGAGAGTAATTTTAGGGTTTATTCGCAATTATCTCACAAATTCTGCATTATTTATTCTTATCATGCTCATCATTCTGTCTTTAAATCTGATGGTTCTGTCTGTTATTCCTTACTTATCCAGACCAGCCAAATCTGGCTGTGGGTAACACCTTTTCATTCAGCGATCAGATTGGTTCGTCAAATCTATTTTTGTTACTAAATTTAGCTACTATTATTTCTAGAATGCTCGTAGGTCCATTACAGCCTCTTTCTGATGCCAAAGGTCATGATCTCACTGTGGTAGCGTCATTTTCAACGACCCGCGTCTGATCCCATTATCACTTCTCGTTTTCCTTCCGTTCGACACGCACCGTTACCTATTTCTTTTTACTATTGTTATCGTCATTTTTCAACTTTTTCATCATGGATGATCACAACAGTGATATGGAAAGAGATGGGGAATCAGATGGACGATATTAATGTCACTAGACCCATTTTCCTGATACCCCTCGCTGAAGCCTGCACAGAACTCAGGAAATGTAAACACACCAGGGTAACCCGTTTGTCGGGAAACTGAATCTAGGTCATAGCCTTCAGTCGGGGAATCTGAACGCTAATGGGTTAATAAATAAAATTTGCGCAGCCTACTTCTAACAACATTGGACACATCAACTTACGTCCTGCTTACACTAATATCAGATCAAAGTCACACCCTTATTCTTATGATTATCGTTGGTAGGAAATATTCTTGACAACCCCATTTATGTTGACATCCCACCTAAGTAAGAGTCCACAATATGAAGACAAAATGAGCGGTGCAATGAAATTCAATACCCTGAAGCTATCACAGCCAATGAGAATGCTCGTTAACTAGCTCCCACATCTTTAAAATACAATTTTACAAACTTTACTGATTTTATTTTCTCACCAAAATTGGCCCTCATACTCATGTCCTCAAATGAAAGAAGGGAGTGTATGGAAAGTAACAAATTCAAGGCAAAGGACCAAACTTTAGTAGTGAATTGAAATCTACAATTGACCACTCGGTATATCTTAACTCTTAATCTATATCTCTTTCATCATACAGTGTTAAATACGTTTGAATTTAGGAGCTTAAATCAAATTTGATTTGATAAATGCTGGGTTTTTTTCTCTCCCCTTCATGCCAATCCTTGACTTGACTGGCTCGAAAATCTGTTTTAAGGACCAAGCCTCACTTTATGATTACCTTTCTGCTCTTTGACTTTACCTTTCCGTCCCTCTGAGGGGCCTCTCTTTATTCATCCTTTATTGTATGAATTGATTGGATCCATCGACTCTGTCACAAAGTCATAACAGCACCAGCCCTGGCCCAACATTACAAGTGGGCTGCATTGCTGTTCACGTCAAATGAAAAACTTACTGATGTCAAGTGCGATCACTGCCCTGTGTGTAAAAAGGGCAGACTGCACACCAGTAGGCAAAGTGAGAAAGACTATGAGAATGGGCTCCACATGAACAATAGACAAAGTTATCGAATACAAGAATGGAGACAAGAAAGACACACAGGTATAAATGGATAAAAACCTTGACATAAATGAGGCTCGCTTTCATGACCTCTGCATCGGCACCCTCCACCTCGCCACAAAGAGAAAACACTCACCAACTGAGCCAGCTTAACTCAGAGAGTGCCGGCACAGAGATTTGTCTGTCTATTGGTATGGATCTTTCTTGTCTCCGTGTTTACGTGACTATTCTATCACTTTGTCTAGCATTTGTCCAAGGCCCTTTGCCTCACTGCTTGTCTACGTGGACTACTAAGGTGGCCCCCAGGGCGGTCATACTCACGGTGGACTGTGACAAGAGGCAGGCGATGAACAGGAAGAGAAAACACTCATCGACTGAGCCAGCTTAACTTTGAGGGTGTCTACGCAGAGGCTGCTTGTTCGAGCCTTAATCATTTGTGTCAAGATTGTATTTGTCTGCCTATTACCATGCATCTTTGTTGTCTCCATTCTTACACAAGGCTTTTCAATTATGATACTTTGTTTATCATTTGTCCAAGGCCATTTGCCTCCTTGCTTGTCTACATGGACCTATTGTGTGGTCCCCAGGATGGCGGTACTTATAAGAGGCTGGCGATGCACAGGAATAGGCAGAAAAAAAATCTTGACAGAAAAGGGGATTTTTTTCACAACGTCTGCGTCGGCATCCTTCACCTTGCCACAAAGAGAAAACACTCACCAACTGAGCCAGCTTAACTCCGAGAATGCCGATGCAGATGCTACCTGTTCGAACCTTGCTTGTGTCAAGATTTTATTTGTCCACCTATTACTATGCATCTTTCTTGTCTCCGTTCACACATGGCTATTCAGACTTTGCCTATCATTTGTCCAAGGCGCCTCGCCTCACTGTTTGTCTACATGGAACTCCTAGTACTAGTACTAGTGTGGTCCCCAAGACGGCCGTACTCACGGTGGAATGCGACAAGAGGCCGGCGATGCACAGGAAGATGACACCCAGAACGCCGCCCACCATGTAGTCCACATGGTACCACACCATCCCCCCCTCCAACTCCAAGACCACGTAGAAGAAGTGGAAGGACTGCATGCCAATCAGACTCACGCAACAACACACGCCAAAAAAGGAAATCCTAAAGGAGATGTGGAGAAACGAAACCAACCAGTCGTTGGCTAATCACTAGCGCCAAAGACCCGACACAGGCAGCAGGCCTGCACAAGCAATAGTTTGGTGGCCTTTCTTTCCTCTCAGAGATCTCAGCTATGGATTAATACAACAATTTAGACGCACTGAAATTTTCGAGGACCAGTTTCGTTGAAGGATAAAATAAGTAAGCCTAAATTGTATAAATAGTTGATGGTTTGAGATGAAAATGGAATGAAATCTTAAAAAAACACACCCCCCCCAGTAAAGAATGGTTGAAGGATGATTAACAATTAGCTATAAATGAATACGAGTAGATTTAAAATCCTGCCAATCTGAGGACAGAAAAGACGCTTTTCTTCTGTGGTCGGCGTCCGTGGACCAACCTCGATCCATTGAATTGTCTAAAATCACGGAAATCTGTTCATATGCCGAAAACAGAACCCCTGATTGGCTGTCTTTTTGCTTTTTAAACAGTTGTTTGATGAGATCGACCCCTGATGAGACCATCCAATCTGGATCTCAGAAATAGAAGACACCAAGTAATAATGTTGCCACCAAAACTAATTGCTATCACTAGACAATGCATGATACCATCTCTCTATATTTCTAGCTTGAATATAGAAGAGCATGGCTAGAGCCATGGACAACATTCTTTGAAAACAAACTTTGAAGGTAAACTGAAGTGAAGTGAGAAACATGACTCACAAACTGGACACAAAAGAGCTAAAGAATTTGAGAGAAGAGGTTATGGATTGGATTAGTGATCACAAATACACACAAAAAATATGTGTCTCAAAAAGCCCCATCAGAGTATCTACATATGGCATTATATTATTAATTATAGAAGCTATGAGCTGATAATACAGACAATGTTGTGAAAAAACAAAAGAGATTTTAAAAGAAATTATTACTCTCAGGAATATTTGCAGTGACAAGATGATAAAAACCTTCTTTCACCTTTGTGATTACGGCAATACAAAGCAAAACAATGAGGCTAAGTGAGAAGGAAAAAATTCTCAGATTCAGTGATAATTTATTAACCTAGTGACTTGGCAATAAAAGACCTGCCAAATTTCATCACAGAGAGAGCTCGAAGAGATTGGTTGACCCATGAAAATTGGACTACCATCGTTTCCCCATTATAAGCAGCACTGTAGTATAAATAGCGCCTACTAAAATAAAAATAAAAAAAGTCCTAGCATAAACCGCCCTAGACTATATGCCACACCAGGAACATACTATCACCCTAAAACAATGTTGTTTTTGGAGTGACAATGTATTATTCTTGTTGACGGTTTTTGTTTTTTTTGGGTAGGTCAATGGTTGAGGGCACTTCCTCCATATCTACTAAACTCAGTCCAGTGGCCCATTTGGGTACCATTACTCAGAAGCAATGGCCAGTGTGTATTTATGAAGTGAAAGTTTGCAATTTTCTCTTCATAATCAAGCCGCAGGTTGTTGACACGGACAGCCTGCTTTAAATTCTACAATGTCTTTTTTTCATTGAAGCCTGAGATTTTGTATCTTCCTTGAACTATACAAACATACCAGCCACTGACTCATTTGTATTGACCCAGTTCTGAAGGTTGTGTTCTAATATTAGCCATTTGTAGTGCCTTGGTCTGTCAGTCTTGGTTGACTCTTTGCATTGGTTTTGATTTCAGCATGTTGATCATACAAAAATATGATCAAGGAATGTGCAGAGTATGTAGATCTAGACAGTCTTAAAAATCCTTCAATCACATTGCTTTGTTTGTTGTTTATTTACCAAATGCGTGTAGAAAGAAATCAAAGAGTCTACTCTGAGGGTAGCAACTCATAAGCCTTTGGGTGTGAAGTGAAGAATCTTACGGGTCAGAGGTATCAAGGGTTTTTCAGCCTTAAGTGACAAGTATCATCAGGGAGAACAACTTGGGAGTTTAAAAGATATGAGTGTTCATGAGTCATGATGATGTAGGAAACAACACTGGATGATACCACATTTGCCAAAACTTGATTAATTGTTCAAAAACACACAATGCCAATAATGTTGCTATCTAAAATGCCATTCAAAACCTACCCTATACATTACTAGCTATTGCATTACCGGCATCTAAAAGAAACGATAAAAAAACCAGACACATAAATGTGACATAGATTGCAAATGAGGCAAAGAAGCAAACTGTTTAGAATCAACCAAGTAGCTTTTCTTCTATCAAGGATTGTGACAAATGAAGCTTAGAAATAACTGTCTACGTAAACATGTTTTCCATGAGAAAACTCTAAATATTTGTTTCAAAAACCTGTGTGATGATTACTTCCCATAAACCACCTTCTATCTTCTTCCAAATATCAAAAATGCCATTCAAAATGTCGGCAAAGTGGCTAAAAACTTAAAATATCAAGACACTGGGAGATATGACCTTACCTTCATGTAAACGGTTCCAAAAGAACTCTACTTTCAGCCTTCACAATAGAAAGACGGGAGCAAAATTCAGTTTCCTAGAGAGTATTTATTTAACTTTCATTGGGAAATTTGATTGTTGTTTTACTCAAAGACATGTAAGGGAAGGCTTGTGGTGAAGCTAAATAAAATGACACTGAGTGTCTGTCTTACCCCTAAGAATGCGACGACGTAGATCATACAAGAGAAGATGACCATTTCTGAAAGGCCGAAGACAATCAGCCAGTCCCAGCCGATATTGATGATTACATAGTAGCAGAAGTAGAAACAGCAGGAACTCAACACCACCAAGGTGCCCAGAAAAGCTAAAAACCACCCCCTAAGGGAGACAAAAAGAGAGAAGAGAGAAAAACAAGCGTCACGTAATGCTTTACAATCACAACAACTAGAAATAAACATTTACAAAGAGTAATGAGACATGTTTCTAGAAAGAGTGCTGAAGAAAAGCATTTTGTTTTTCTTTTAATGTGATACTTGAGGTGTGTGCAGATGAGGCAGACATGGAGCCAACACCTCTTACTTTCCCGCCCACTGATATGAACACTTCTTACATTATATAAGAATGTTGCATGCCCTGATAATGAGTGTTCTTATAAGCAGCAATGACTACTTCCATTTAATTTAACTGAAGAACATTCTATAACTATTTTGGTATTCACTGAATCGAAAACCAAAATCTAAAACACTTTTATGTGAAGAATGGTTAGAGTAGAAATAATAATAGTAATACTAATAGTGTACATTTATATTGCACATCCTTTTCCCCTCTAAAAGGAGGCTCTGGGCACAGGTAGAAAGTAGAGTAACAATGGAAAGCCAAAAATGGTGGTTACCAAGCTCTAGAAGACTTGGTTGTTTATATGATGCCTTTCGCCAGTCCAAGTCCCAAGAGGAACATAATAAGTGAACACCTATGTGAAGTTCTTCACACTGTGAGTTGAAACATTTTGCTCAATTTCCTCTTCAAATGGATAAACCAAAATGATTTTCTTCAGTCCCAAAAACAATTTTGGTTTGACAGTGGTCGACATTGCAACGCTCACAAGTATTCTTGGCATCAAGGTGTGCAAAGTACACGGCCAGAATTGGGCGTCAAGATAAGCAATAGTAATGATGGAAAGCCACAACAGTGGACATGCACATTTGACTCGTGTTAAGCAGTTTGTTTCTTTGATTCCACCCTCCACCCCCCAGGGTGAACTAAGAGGAAACAGACCGTAGTGGGACCGTCCTCATCGCGGGATCTTACCGGAGTCCTCTAGTTTTTATATTACATCTATGTAAATTCGATTACATGAGCTTGGGTTTAACAGGGCAAGGAAAGGCACAAACTTTGATACAGTGGGAGAGATCCAGCGAGCTCTAGCTAAGGGGAAGAAGGTTGGGGGCAGGTGGGCTCTACGCAGGCTCATGACAGGTAGTCAGTGATGAGCACGGTGGGACAAGCAACCGAGAGAGAGAGAGGTGCAGAGAGATGTGTTACATGAGAACATTCCAAAAGTGATAGGCAAGTACCGTGGCCCTGGGCCTAGGCCAAAAGGTAAAAGTAGAAGAGAGCATGTCATAATGAAGTAATCATGGATGTTTTTTTTGTTTTTTGTTGTTGTTGTTGTTGTTGTTGGGTGTGTTGTTGTTTTTTTTTTTTGGGGGGGGGTAATTCCCCTTTGTATTCCTATAACAAGAACTTGCCTACAAACGGATTTTTCCTTTTGGAATTAAAGGTCCCACTATAGTGTTGTTCAACTGCAATTTGACAGAGAGTAAATAAAGTTATCCTAACATTGGTGCTGCCCCCCCTCCCCCTCCCTAGCTGCCTGGTTATTAAGCAAAGTACCAAGTAGACTTCCCTTTACTTGTGAGAGTTTTTTTTACCAAATACGATAAAAAAAAAAGCCAACAAAATCCAGAAATATTTGGACCAATGAAGCAAATTTACGACCATTTACTTGCTAAGCATAAAATGTTCGAGTTTATGACCTTGCTGGACACCCAGGGTCGTCAAAGTATCTGTCATGAATGCGTTTGATATTCTTGCTTTTTTTTTTCAGTAGGGGAAAAGAAATGGAGGTACAGTGGCTAGAGTATCAGACTGCTGATCGACAGGTACAGGGTTCAATTCTCGGTTGTGGCCATCATAGATTTTCCTTGAGCAAGAAAATTTACTCTAATCGCTTCACTCAACTCCGATGTAAATGAATACCAGCAAGAGCTGGGGACTAAAACCTGTGATAGACTGTCATCCTCACCAGGGGATGATCTTGTATCATCTGTTTTGCTTAACCCTACGGAAATCAGGATAAGCTCTCGCTCTTTGGGTCTATCAAGGCCTAGAAGAAATTTCCCTTTCTTTTTTTATAGGAGAAAAGGAGGTTATGAAAAGTCCATTGGTGAGTTTGTTTGCTTATTTGAAATTTACTAACGTCGACCAATTACAGTCATCTCAGGATAAAATCAAAAGGAAACAGCAAGGTGAAAGGAAAATTCAAAAGAAGTTGAAGAAAGAAGTCGACTCCTACCAGTAGCCCCTGTCAACCACCCACCAATGAAAATTAACACGAAAAGGGCACTAAGTACCTAAATAACTGACTACGCCTACACCTACACACTAATTTGATTCTAAAGGGAATTGAAATGAAGCACGGTTGAAAGTTTGTAAGCGGGCAAAACAAGGCAGAAAGATATCACAAAACCAAATACAACGACAAAGGTCATGTCTCTGATGGCAGTAAGCACTGAGTAGCGAAAGAAGAACATAAGAAGCGGGCAATAAAACAAAGCAAAGCAAGGTAAACAAAAGCTGATACACTTTCTAGAAATCTGGGTAGGCCAAAAATCTGGGTACGCCAAAGCTTTAAAAAATCAAGCAAAGCACCAAACAAGGAAATTGAGTATGAGAGAAAAATTTAAAAAAGCCCAACAAACAACCCAACAAAGCAAAACCACAACAACAGGCAACTGAATGGTAGTGGCATATTTCTCATCTCACTTCTGATTACTACACACAACGGAAAGCAAAATGACGCCGAGACACAATAAGACCCATAACCAAACTAGGTCAATCAACGTATCATGCATTGTCCAGGTGCATTCCATGCATACCATCACATGGCATTTCACTAGTTATGATAAAGGTATGAATCAAAATTAATAAAAAAAATTAAAAATAATAATAATAATAATAATAATAATAATAATAATAATGAAAGTAATAATAATAATAATAATAATAATAATAATAATAATAATAATAATAATAATAATAACAACAATAACCACTAGCATCATGAAAATAAATATATAAAAACAAAACACATTTATTCGTCAAGTGTCAAATGACACATTAAAATAATATCCTCTCTTGGAAATTAACAATAGAGAAAATTGATTTAAACCTCTTAGCATTACAATATGTAACTTCCAGTTATATATGATTTGTTTGAATATACAATATAGTTCTACAAATGCATATTTCAATGTAATCATGCCACTTTTAGATTGACCCTTATATGGCACAATGGAGAATCAGAATAAAGAAATTCTGTTATAATTAACTCCAGAATGTGTGAGATTTAATTTCTTTTAAAGGCAAAGAGAATATTTTGTTAAACCCTAGAATAAAAAATCATGTCTGAGACCGGAATATCATTATCTGAAGTTCATTGCAATTGCAACACTAGAATTGAAATTTAAGTGACTATTTCGACAACCTAATATTTTCTAAGTATGTAAAAGAAAAAAGAACAAAAACTTCACATAAATCTAAATGCATGCAATAACGGTGTTAAGATTCCCTGCTAACATACCAACATGCAGAACTAAAATAGATGCAACCTTTCCCGTTTGTAATGACTAAGAATGTAATAAAATTACAATAAACATGTGATTAAAGATGTTCAAATATCCAACTAGATTCAATAATATAGTTAAATTGCTGTACCCTTTTCTTTACAATCTCTTTTTGCTCATGATTAATCATAAATGATAATTTAAAATATATATATCTCCTTAAGACTGGAAAGATCCAAGATGTCTTTTAATATAAAATAAAATCAAGGACGATTTTTAAAACGTGAATTATGATTGCATGGATAATTTACATAGACAAAAATGAAAATAGCACTATTTTCTTTTACTGTTCTCAACAAGGTCATTTTTCAGTTTTACTTTGGAATGCAGTTGATGACTGGGGTTGCGGGCATTTAAACGGGGCCAGAGTCTCTCAAGGGATGAATGAGTTGCTAAAACCGTTCTTCACCCGCGGGTATACTCACCTGGAAGATTTTAGTGCCAACCCTTTGCCCTACAACTAACACAATACAACAGAATGCAAATTGGTGGCATGCATGTCATAACAACATTCCGTGACATGCGACTAATTCCAATGCCTAGACCCACATCAACCTATTTCAATGACTTTGGTCTTTAGGAAAGCTTGTCAACCGATTCACTACTAATTCATCTGTTATCATCCAATGTTAGTCACACGTCTTGAGATATTTTGACTATTGCAACCACATGACCGTGCTATAGTGTGCAGCAAAAATCATGTAAATTATTCTGCAGCCTTTTATGTCAGTGTATTGCAACAGACATGAAAATGTCTTGAGAAGAAAGCATCAGAGGAGATTGCTCTAGTGATTCTCACAGCCTAAAATTCCTTCTTTATTCTTCAAGATCCTCTTGCCAATCATGCAAATGCAGGTCGACTCATTAAAAAGAAGCAATGATTAAAGGGAGCGATTTAGGTAATGATAGATGGGTGGACAAGATGGAGGTAGCAGTGAAAATGGCGAGGACATGAGGATCTAATGTGGTGATAAGTTGTCCAAATAGCTGAAGAGATCTAAGGGAACGGAAAACTGATGTAAGACCTCAATAGACATGACAATAGAATAGGCATTTGACTCTTTAATAAACTTTTTTATTTTGGGATAAGGTGAAACCAAATTTACAGTTTAAAGATGAATATAGGATATTGAATGACATCTTTGTAACAAAAGGTAAAAGTTGTAGAGTTAAGCTCCTTATTCTAGTAGTGAATGGGTTTCCGAATACATTTCATTCGTTTCCTGTCACATTTCATGTTTGATAAACTGCTCAGTTTGATGTAGGATTGAGAAATTTAAAAAAGAACTCAGGAAAATTTAACAATAAAGCAAACTGATAATTTCGCACATGAACATCAAACTGAACGCCCTTAAAAATGTATTACATTTCTATAAGGAAATATCAGTACCTGCCTCAGTGCATGGATAGTGGACACAAGCATTAATTTAAACAGTAAAACTGTTCATGAAACCATGATTACCATGATTTTAGGAACCAAATAAATACTGCCAATTTGTTGCATAATTTAAATAAGTTACAGCAAGAGAAGAGACAAGTGGATTAAAGATTCAATTTCTTTGATCGTGGTAAAGTAAAGAAGATCTCTCAGAAATAATTTTAAAAGGAATCTGTGTATGAAGAAAAGGAAAAAAAATAAAGAACAAGAAAGTACACAAAGCATATCTTAAATCACACCTTTTTCGGCCTCTAACTGCAAATTCGTAAAGTTTTATAATAAAAAAAAGTGAATAAAACGTTAAAAAAAAAAAGAAAAAAAAAAGAAATTCTTCATGAGAAAGGAAGCTTTGGAAGCGGGGCATTGCAAAACCGTTGCAAAAGCTGATAGGGAAATATGATAGCAACCATCTCGTCCTTTGAGGTGATCTCACACTGCAAACTCCTTTTGACACTCTTGATCAATTATTTCATTATATCAAACAAAGTATTTATAATAAGGGCAAACTATTTACACATAAACCACATCACTTACAACCTACAGCATAAGCTGTCAAAAGTACCTGCTCATGATTAAAAAAATCCCACTGGAATTTGAATTATGCCACAAACAATGAACACTACACACTCGCATCGAACATACCTGTTGTTGTAGCCCACACAATTGTGAATGTAGGGACAGTGGTGATCAAACTCCACCACACACCGGTTGCACACCCTGCAGTGCTTGGCTCGCAAAGGCTTCACAGTACGACACGTGTGACACAACCGAGTCAGCGGATTCTGCCCCTGCTTCCACTCATCAAAGTGCGCCACCTGGAAGTATAGACCAAGATCAATCACACAACATGTTAAAATGGACTTTGTGATTCAAATGTCGTCACGGTCATAACATTCTTGCCTAAGTCAGTTTTTGGCTGTTTTGAGTTACTGGTACTGTGATAATCAGCGTAAAATTGCTTCTTTTCCCATCTTGGAATAATTATCATTTCTTACGTACTTTGAGAATAATCGCTAATTGCAAAACTACCAGTGCTATTTAAGGCATGTTCATGTTGTGCAGTTTTTTTCTCAATTTTCTCAAAACTTTAAAAAATGATTTAGGCAATAGTGTTATGACCGTGATAATGTATCACAGAGATTTTCTTCTTTTAGAAGATAAAATAAAATTTCATCCACCTTTTATATACAATTGCTGAACCAATGTGCACGGACATGAACGTTCTATACTATGTGCACGTAAAATGGTCTGAAACTTAAAATCACAAAGTGTGCATGTAATTTTATTCAAATCTTGTGCCACTGTTGAATATGAACCATAAAAAAGTGGATACTTATAGACAAATACATATTTGTGAATATCATCGTATGAGAAAAAGAACTGTTGAAATTTCAAAACCTCATACAAGTTGATTTTAAACTGATGATGGCGACTTGCTTTACACAGAATACACAAATAAGACTTATTGCCAGATGCTACTTATTTGGGCATTGTATGGGACAAAGATGGTGGGGCGGGGAAGACATGAAAAGCAACACAAACATAGCCAGATGGAGAACACTATTCGCTCCTACAGTCATGAAATTATTCATATTAAATATGGTAATAAAAGATCTGCCTAGATCGATTTTTGAAAATGCGTAGTCAAATCTGATAAAAATGTGTAATCTGACGTAAAATGTGTAATGATCAACAAGAACCAACATTATGTACAGTAATTGCAATGACAATCATCAAGAACAGTGCAGCAAAGGATTGAGGATAATCAAACGAGAGGGAAGGATCATAATTGGTTTATTATACAGCTGGTCGAATATACTTAAAAGCCATAACAACGTCACAGTGATTGATGGAAGACAGAAAGTGTTGATTCCACAAAAAAACCAAGAGAAAGATTATAGATATCCCTGGAAAATCATGGAAGGAAAAAGCGAAGACCTAGATTATAAGAATACCAACTCAAGCTGATTACTGAGAACAAATTAGCATTACCTCCCTTGGCTTCGATGGGGTGAAACAGCCCACATCTATTATAATTCATTAATAATATAGATCTAGATCTAGTATAGAACGAGGCTTTCAAAGTCTATAGATAGGGCCTATAGATATAGATGTAAATCTAGATATATCTTTTTTGTTCAAATTTTTGTAAATACCTAATAAATTTATATTAAGAGCTAGATATCTAGATTGAGATAGATCTAGATATAGACCAATGAGTTCTTATACGGATTTATCTAGATTCTACTCTAATGTATCGAATAAAAGGGTGGGTAGGAATAAAAGGGGCGGCTGGACAAACGGTCCAAAATTAATAAAAGGGGGGGGGGGGGTGGACAAATGGTCTGAAATTAATGGGAAAAAGGGGGGGGGGGGGG
>JAUEKT010207525.1:0-13650 GCA_031762655.1 Doris verrucosa
TCTCTCTCTCTCTCTCTCTCTCTCTCTCTCTCTCTCTCTCTCTCTCTCTCTCTCTCTCTCTGTCACACACACACACATGCACACACACACTCACAAACACATGTAAATTAAATGCATTCTAACATCTATTGATGGCCAGTTTTACAAAGCCATTTCTGTCTCTGGGATCCTATTATTTAAAACACTTTGCTCGAGTAGTTGGTAGGTCTTACTTTTTTTCCCCAAACTTTCATCATGTTGTGATCTGTCTTAATTCATACTGTTATTTGGAGCAAACAAACAAAACTGAAGAGTTTTGACACTTGTATATTTTTTCATTCAGGAATTTTTTCCCAAGGTGAAATTACCAACTATACAGAAATATTCTTAAATCTAAGAGATTAATAACATTTACAACTGGATTTCAAAACTCTCTAAAGTCATAAAAATTTTGTGAGGTTACAGGCGATCTATTCCTTTTTTGATGCGCCTGGTTGGCAGGTACAACAGACGTTTCTTTTTCCTCTGTCAGATTGGGTTTTTTTTTTATTCATTCATCTAGCCTTTTCCACACTATTTATCCAGAGATCGCTGCAAATGGTCAGAAAGTCAAACTTCAAGCGGCCTTTTCCAATTTTCTTAAATTTCCCCTTTTGGTTTAAAACAAGCCTGTACAACAAGTTAATGTATTATCAAAACTATCATATTACTTATGACATAATGATAAAGGAATCTGTTTATGCTTTCCGTCATGAAGCGGTGGATTGTGCATATTTGATGAGTCCATGTTATCTCTTATTCAAATATTTTCCTTTTTTTCCATCTTTCCAGCTGACAGAGAGAGTGGCCAGAAACTGCTTGCAGACTTTGGAGACAGGAGACATCCTCAGAGCTCTCAGGCGAAAGAAAAAGAAGCGACAGAAACGGGATGTTCTTAGTAACCTTCCCTCGCTGACTCCTATGCCTGTGATCATCAATCAATCGCCTCTCTCGCAGGCTTTCTCTAGTCCCTCAGTTTCCATAGTCAAAGGAGAATGGTCTTCATCTCAAGAACAGATGACATCCACACCTTCTGTAACTACACCTTTGAACCTGGACTTGCCCGATGAAACTGTGTTGGAAGGGGTTGATATAGCTTCCAGAGTTTCAAGCCCATCAGTGACAGATGTGCAGAGCTCTCCGCAGGTCAAAGCGTGCAGTAAGCCAGGTAAATAAGGTCATGTGCGCTGATATTTTGGGATGTCCAATAAGTAGGCTAGAATATCCTAATGAAGTGGTTCCAAAAGTGTTTCGTGAACTCTAGCTTTAGCAGTGATTATTGGTCTCTAATTTTCATGTTTTCTTTCCAATTCCAATGATGCATTGACTTGTTTAATTCCAGCAAAAATGATACACCACTACTAAAAAGGTTGGAAGATCTTGCTTCACTTTTTTTGTATTAACACTTGTGATAGCTTTTATCTAAAAATCTGACATATTTCTGACATCATTCTTGAAAATGATGACTTCATTCAAATGTTTCCTAATTTTTGTTGGATTATTTACCAAATGTTGAGATAACTTTTTTCACACCGAAAATAAACAGTATTTAGAAATGAACTATTCATTACTATAAAGTTTACTTAGTCTTCAGCAATACCAGCATGCGGTAACAATGTTTAGATTAGCTACATTCTCATAATCGTGTCACACTGCTTTGAAAAATATTGAACGTACAACATTTCTCTTTAATCCATAGGATGTAGATATGGCTGCATTTGTCATTTGTGCTCAGCAAGTGAGTCCATGACACCCCCAGAAAGCTCTCTGTCCAAGACATCAGTCCCTGCCTGTGATAAGGAGTACTGTCGCCTGGGGTGTATCTGTGACAGCCTTGATCCAGAACAACCAACACCTTCGCAATCCCATTGTGGCAAGCCAAGTTGTATGTTGGAGTGTGTTTGCTCCAACGTGTGCCAGGTGGACGGCAGTGATGACATTCCTTTCCTATCTTCGATGAAACAACGGCCAAGAGTCGGAGAGCGCTTTTCTAATTTGCCTCGTCGTGAAAAAACTCACCGTTCAGCAAAGAACTTGGATGCAGTCACAAGGAAGGCCATGATGTTGTATGAAACGAGTGAAATCTACTGTGAAAAGGTTGAAAGGGCTAGAAAAAGGGTAAAGTGTTTTTCTTCTTCGCACATTTTGAAATGCTGTTCCTTTTCTTTTTGCTGTATTGATAAGGGATGTTTTGTGTGATCAATGAAGGTTCGGTATACACTAAAATCTGTCGTTCAAAATACTGCTTCTCTTTCAAGTAATTGATCTCATTACTACTTGGATCTGTTTGTATCTCATGAATCTTAGGCCGGTGGCACACAGAACTAGACAAAATGTCAAGCGGACACAGTGGGCGGCTTTTTAATTAATGATCCTGCTTTGATTATATAAAGCTGTTCCACAGGAAGTTTCTTTGACTTTTTTCTTAGCCGAAATTAATGTCTACGCTACGAGCCATGACCCACTTTCCGTTTTGTCACGGGAAAAGGGAAATGAACGAACCGGCACTGATCCAGCAAGACTAGGTTTAGAGTTCGGAGGCCAACACACGTGACTGTTCCCGCTTTAGGGCTATCAAAAGAATGCACAATAGCATTTCCACAAAACGCGGACAGTTACCATAAAATAAGGCAAATAAAGTGTGGCACACAGGAGTAGCCGGCTAAGCCGTTTTTCAGTGCACGAAATCGCCGTCTCTTCCGTTTTGGTTAAGCCGTTTTGTCTTGGACGTTTTGTCTAGTTCTGTGTGCCACCGGCCTCAATGTGACATTTGATGTATTTATTAATTTCTTTGTGGACAAACAAGATGTTTTGTCTTTATATTTTTTGTCATTAATGATGAGGCTTTTGACATTGCTGTGATAGTCAATTTTCCGCTTTCCTAAAGCCCGAGAAAAGCTGTGACGACCAATTAGGTGTTTTAATATTCATGATAGATTTTAATGTCTTTCATAATACTTCATAGAAATTCAAAGTCTTGATTTTGCACTTAGTGGGATGTGAACAGGAGCTTGTAAAACTAACTCTCTCATTGAGACTGCAGACACCTTAACTAATCCACTGGTAATAAGAATGCTGAAGGGGTTAGAGAAGATTGAAATTTCCACATGCTGGAGTGAAGGAGATCTGATCATATATTGTTTTGCAATAACAATGCCAATACATAGCTATTTTACTCATATTTGGCTTTAAGTCATTGTTGTATTCAATAGGTTTTCATGGAATAACAACAGGAATATGTGCTTATATAGCGAGCCATATTTCTCTATGAAGTCGTAACCTGTGGTAAGAAGAAAGTGAAATAGACATTCTTTTATTAAATATCCTATTTTTATGTGATCCCATCTCAGGAGTCCTCAGATTCTCCCAAGATTGTTTCGAAGGCTGACTATCCGTTGGAGACCTTTCCCCGGCCTGACCTTGAGTTATTTGCAATTGATGAAAGACCAAAATATGAAAAGCCAATTCTACAAACCACAGTCAGTACCTTAATTTTTTCATTTGTTGTTTATAACTCATATTACTGTTATTTATTTTCAGAATGTTTTTAAAGTTTCAAAATAGGTCAAATGTACGATGGCACTAATAATGGTACTGTCAAGTGTCATGCCAAATTTTTTATGAAAAGAAGAATAAATGAAAGCAAATCTTTTTCCTGTCTTGCATTATGTAATTTCCCCAGCATTGCCAAATGTTTCTTGCAATAGAATTCATGAGATTAATTTAAGTTCTTAAAAGACTATCACATAGCACATAGTGTCCCAGCTTATGTTTTTATACAACTTAGTCACTTAAAGTTTTTTTAATTGCCCATTTTATACATGACGTTTTTATACATGTATTTGATATGTGATTATATTATGATGAATACTTTTAATACTCAATAGGCTTATAGTATGGTGGTCTGGCTATGTGAGAATTATACTGTGAACTCAGGTTTTGTTATATTGCTATTATATTATGTGATATCATAGTAACTTTGTATTAAATGTCGGTAAAGCGCCTTGAGACCTTGGCAAAGGTGCCTTGGAAATTAAATCATTGTTTTTAAAATTATGTTGGTTTTTTGTAGCATGAAGCTTATTCCAAGATAGAGCGCAAATTTGATGCAGGTGTTTTATCTTCTCAAACTAGCGTTTGTACCTGATTTCATCAGATGTCATCACTGTTGCTTTTCTTTGGGTTGAAAATGTATTCAACATGTCCTTGCTGTAGAACCCAATCTCAAGTTGAGCTTGCCAAGATCTGAACTTTATTCCTCATCTCAGATAACTTGTGTTCAGTTTTACATAATTATAATTGATACAATATGAGTTTTAAAGTTTACGCTGTGTCTAAAATAACACTAATGTAACCTTTTCTAAATTCATCTTTTGAATAGGAGATATCTATGCAGAAGAGAAGGGGAACTCTGACTCCTGAGATTGAGATAAATGATGTTGTACAGACTTTTCCAAATACGGAACCATCTGCTCATAAAAGGTAATGTATGAAATAATTTGCTGCAACATTACATCTCTACTCATTCCTGTTTTTTTTTAGCATATTAGGGAGAGAAAAAAAAATCACTTTTGAAAATCAAGAACTTTAAGTGCAGACTGAAACACTTGGAAATCAATATTGATATAGTATTACAACATACCACTCAGACTAAATGTTATAATTATTGAGAACAAATTTTGGAAAGAGAAGCAAGGTTTTTAACAATAAAATCTTATAGAATATGAATAGAGCAACAGCAAATAATCCAGCCAACACTGTTCATTCTAAAGAAGTACAATCCACCGTTTAAGTCTTGTTCTTTATGACCCTATAAATAACACCTCATAATACCTTATCTTGTAAATTGGTCCACCCCCCCCCCCTCTCCTCCCACCCTTTTCCTCCTCTTCACTTAGAGGTTAACTGATGATATTGTTTGAAAATAGAGTGTGTTCAATTTATGTGTTTGCTCAAAATATTAAACTACTTCTTTTTAGTTGTTTTCATTTTAGATGATGTAGAATTTCTTATTACATTGTTTTAAAGTCATGATTTTTGTGGCTGAGGTCTTGGAAAAAGTTCTGAATTTTGTCCCATCATGGCTTTATGAACCCTGTGCTCTTGCTCTTTATTTTATATTTGTAGTGGGTTTTTTTCCATTCAAAATCAATGAAAGAAGTTATTAGAAGAACTTGAAATAGAGTTTTCATTTGTCGTTTTCAATCTGTCGTTTCAGGAAACGCAAGAGCCACCCCTTGTCAAGTGAAATATTCACCTTTTCATCTTGCGCACGCATTCAACCTTACGTGTCAAAGAGAAGCCGACTTTCAAAGCTTATGACAGGTCAAAGTGAACAGCCCCTCACCTCATCAGGATTTTTTACAGGCAGCTCAAATCTTCCAAACTCCCAAGGGCTGAAGATGGAATCATTCCCGAGAGTTACTGGGGCACATAATTTACCGACCTCTGGGAATGAGCCTGATTTCAAAATATTTAGTGTCACATCACTTGCCCCAACCACAGCAAGTTACCAACAGAATGAAAAAGTAATGGCTGATTTAGTTGATCTCACCACAAGTAAGGATACCAAGCTTGAGCGCTCTTCAGAACAAACTGTTAAACCTCCTGCAGGACTGATTCCCCTCTCGAAAATCCAGGAATCTGGGAAAAGAGCAAGTGCCCGTAGTCGAGATCCTGCTACTGAGGAAAAATCCCATCATGGTTGGCACTCTTCCATGGTTTGCCTGAAAGCTAAAGCTCCAAGCAAGAGTGATGTTCAGAATGAAGATGACGTTCAGGAGGAAGATGAAGTGAAGCTATTGGAGTTTGCTGCCGACTGTAACTGGGATGGGTCCAAGAGAGCCATTCTAGCCCAGGTGGCTGGATGTTTGACCCGTGGGCATTATCCTCAACCTCGAACGATGAATATTGGGGAATTTGTTGTAGAAATTCTCCCAAAGGCTCAACAACCTACTGTCATTCCCCCGAAGCTCAGAGCTAAACTTCCGGAGCAAATGTATTCCATTCGTGTCCGCATCACCCGCCTGAACAATCCTAGGAAGATGAAATCGTCGTCATCCTCAACAATTTCTGAGCCTGTGATTGATCTAAGTGTTCCATCACCTACAAAACAAGATCAGCATGTTACCTTAAGTCCCAGTGTTGCTTCATCTAGTCATCTTTCACCTTTAGAGAACAGTTCACTTCAGGTATCATCATTATCATCATCATTATCATCGTCAACATCATTATCATTATCATCGTCGTCAAGGGATATTAAACCTTTGCTTTCAAATTCTTCATCCACAACTTCGGCTCACATCGGTATCTCTGGTCTGTCTCATGTTTGTGTTACCAGTTCCAGTAAACCTTCAGTAGGGCTCCTAGTGAAATCCAGTAGTGCCCCTGGCAGTCGCAGATCAAGCTTTGAAATGTTCAAGCATGACCGCAAGCCAAACAGTGCTGATGATACTTCATTATCTGGGGTGCCACCCTCTCCACTGCCTTATCCTTTAACTCATTCCACTGCTAAATGTGTTGCAATGAAGGCAGCTGGGAGATCCGTGAATGTCTCTGAAGTTCAAATATCCTCAGGCTCAATCTCGGCTAACTCGGTGAAGTCTAGAATCCAAAACTCACCATCATTACTTTCAACTTCTTCCAATGTTCAGAAAAACCTTCCTCCGTTGGTTCAACCAGTAAAGTTATTATCTCCCTCATCCTCTTTGTTGAAAAGGGCAACTATGGTCACTGGCTCCAGCAGCAAAATATTTCAACCATTTACCTCAGGTACAGCAAATGCAGCTAATTCTGTTTTGAAATCAGTCAGTTCAAAAGATATAAAGTATGTGCAACTTCCCAATAAAGAACCACTTATGGTATATGAAGTTGATGTGAAAACAGACAAAAAGACCCTCATTGCTGTGCCGCTGTCACTGGCTAGCAAGTCAGGTGACATGAAGGGCAAACCAATTCTTACTGTGCCCATTCCTACCTCAGGACAACAGAAGGTCTTGCCTCTCTTGGCGTCCAGGCCCAAGGCAGCTGATGAATCTTCCCCCCAAATTTTCAAGGTGAAAAGTGCCTCTTGCACATCTCAGCCATTGCTTGTAAAAATTCCTCATGTCAACCCATCTGTTATAGCCTCTTCTGAGCAGACATCAAAACCACACGGATTGATTCATTTGGTGCCTGTTACTTTACAAAGCACCTCATTAAGACCGGTGAATATTTCAAAACCAACTTCTGCCTCATCAAAGTCTTCAAAACCGGTTGGAAAACTTGTGACTAGTAGTTCAAGTGAACATAAGAAGGAGGACAGCATGTCACAAATTGCTGTTACTGCTTCTTTAGAGAGAAATTTGCATACAGTTAAACTAGGTCCGTCCCAATCCACCACTGTCACGCAGTCCAGAGATCGGCCCATCTCTTCATCGGAAGTTTCTCTTGGACAGAAAGAGTCTCAGGGAGTTGGTGATTCTTCTCTCCAAAGTGCATCTGAAACAGAAAAATCTCAGGACAAAATGCAACCAAAAGAGGGATGCAAATCTGAAATTACAACTCCAGTTAGTAATATTCCTTCAAAGGACTCTCATCAAGTTTCATATGATGAAACAGATAAGGAAAGGAGTGATGATAAGATCCAAACTGCGCAACCAGTGAAAAGCAATATTGAAAATATGGATCAACAGGAAAATGAAATCTTATCTGGAAAGGAAACAAGTTCTGTGAATCAAGTGTTTTCACCCATCAAGGATGGAACCACGTATGCTAGTAGCCACCTCCAGACCGGAACGGGCCTTCAAGTTTCATCTTCCTCTTCTCAATCAGGACCTATCTGTGACGGTGAATCCTTTAATGGGTTTTCCGTTGTCAAAGATATTTCATATCCCATAATCTCCGAACAGGACGAAACTTCTCCTTCAGAATCTGGTGTTCAAATTACAGACCACAGTTTTCACAAACATAAAACCAAAGAGCATGCTGTGATAAATACCATCCCTTTTTCCAGTATTTTATCACATAATTTAGGATCAACTGCTTCAAATGTGAAATCTTTAAATAATGCTGCTGGGGGTTGTGTCTTGACCAGCTCCCAGTCTGTTGTGCCGAATGTCGCTGAACAAGTTTTGGTTTCAACAGCTAAAGCTTTGAAAAGGAGTGCAGAAGATCCCAGTGGAGATGACCTGTCTTCACCTCTGCCTGAAACCAAGAGGCCAAGGTCTTTGCATGATGGACCTCCACCAGGTGAAGAGGATGCCAATACAAGACCTCAGAGCAGCTGCAGTCGTCCCAAGAGTGGGTTGTCCTCAGTACTGTCCAGTGCTTCGAGTGAAGACCAAGTCATCAATCTGAGCTCGGATGTGAGTATGACTTTCAATAATGTTTTTTTCCATTTACCAGTAATGTAAAATATCCAGCTTAAAGAGTGATATGAGACCAATTCAAAACTCCCCACTGAGGTTACCGGAGTACCATATGTTTGCAAGGGTACATGCAGAAGATAAACTTTTAATCCTTTAAAACAGATCTGTTACAGTTTTTTGTTGCATGAAGAGGACATAACAAGTCATTGATAATCACTAGTTCATTACAGATTAGTTTCTCAGCTGGACTATATCGCCGCCTGGAAATACTACTGCCGTAAATAGTTTTCTCGATTTTGAGATTTTCAAACCTGAGAAAGGTTGGGGGTTGGCACATCATGTGACGAAATCTCATGCAGATAGCTTTAATAGTTTTCGAGCCATGAGAAGAAAATTCTTAACAAAAATACAAGCTAAAACAGCAAAGTTAAGAAAAAAAATTCATTTTCCTTGGCCTGAAAACAACCTTTTTTGACTTACAGCAGTTAGTAACAGCTTTATGATGACGATTCGAATTAAAACAATAAAAAAGGCCTATTAGAATAGTTGGTTGACTATTCGAACGAATAACGAATAGAGCAACTATTCGAATATTCGAATAGTTTGATTCGAATAGTGCAACACTACTCGTATTCTTCACCTCGGGCTTTCACCATCGCCAAACACATATGCCCTTCAGTTTTATGCCTTCACACACGTCTCCCGTTTACCCCATTCACTTTTGTCCCGACCCTTATGTTTCTTTGTATTTGCCAAAAGAGTGGCGGAACGTTTTAAATTAAATTGTGAAGAAGAGTGTGATAGGGGCCTAGATCTCTAATTATCACATGTACGGCCGAGGCGAGGTTGATTACGTATGTGCGGGTGTTTTTTCCTTCGATGTCTCACTGCCTCACTATCAACTGAGGCCTACTAGCAATTAGGAGTATTTTTTAGTTGTGATATAATCCATTACATCATCTTCTGGATTGAGTGAAGCAACAGGGATACATTTTCTTATTTATAAGGAAAAGAGACGTGTATTGCCAGTTGGAATTAAACCAGATCCTTATAGTTCAATGCCGTACCTCTAAATGCCCCTTCCAGACTCTTTGGGAACTAAAAATTTAGTTTAGGCTGTTGATCGTGTTTTGAATGAAAATTGTAGTAACATTGGTTATGATTTAGTCATGAATTTGAGATTATGTTAAATGTATGTTCTAAGAAAATATTGTGATGTGCTGTAAGTAAAGTTCCTTCAAAATCATCAGATTCATTTAATGCTGGAACTTATCCCAATTTGGCCAGATCAAAATAGACCAGGTGATAATAATCAACACAGCAGGGTGCTGGTCTGTTGCATGGTTTAGTCCAAAGCTAATTCTTGTATCAATATAAGACGAAATTACTGAAGCAACTGAAATAAATATTCCTCCTAATGGTAAAAACATGTGGTGTAGCCTACCTCCTAGTTAGTTCCATAGGCCTATGCCCTCACTAGTCGGCCAGTATGTCTTCAAAATATGGAGCATTATTATTAATATTTCTCTCTTCTTTTCAGGAGGAAATAGATGTTGGTGATTACACCCCTGTGGGTGATGAGTTTCCAAGTTTCAAGGACCAGATGGAAAAAGCTTGGGAAAATGATCACAGTTCAATGATTTGTAAATTAATGCGCGGCAACAGTGCTGAGTGCAAACCTCCTTCAAGCCGTCCAAGTAGTGTAAGTACCATAAAATTATGATTAGAATTAGTGTATTGTGTGCTGTGTTTTACTTAGCCTTTGTTCCCTTGATGGAAACATAAATATGCTATCTTTATTTATGCTAAGGGAATACAGTCATAGACATTTTTGAGGTGTATTTAAAGGGGTGAAAAAACATTTATTTTACCGAATGATTTTTACCAGTTCTCTCAGAAGGCTTAAAAGGATTAGAAAAAGGAAGGAATGTTGGTGAAATTAATTATATTTAAAATTTCAATCACATGTTATTCTTTAGTATGTTCACAATTCAAACTAATCGCAAAAGCAATGCGTATAAATGGATTCCTACTTGACCATAACCTAATCTGTTCCTTTCTCTTTTCAGGGGTCAGCAGGTTCTTCAAAGAGCCATTTCCATAAATATTTGTAAGTGAACAGTCTTTCCCTCGTCTTTAAAATTGTGTTTTTGGTAGTTATTTCTACAATGGCCCATAAGTCATGATATCATTTAAGGCTGAAATTTTGTTTTCATATTGAAGAGTGATTTAGAATTTAAATGTAAAGGGGATTTAGAAAAATTATGAGTTTCCTCGTGACAAATCAAGTCCCATAATGGACCCTTTTTGCTTATTGTTACAACTTTGGGCTGTTATAGTATAATTTTTAGCTTTTGTGATAGAACATTTTTGATAAATTGATGTTAATCTCTTTCCCCTTGAAAGCAATAGGTCAACCAGAGAATCATGGATATTGAACATGATGTTTTTACTCCATTAAGTATAAATATAACACCTATGTAATGAGACAGTTTGTCTGATTTTTATGTGTTGTGCTTGTCTGAACATCTCAACAATAAATCATAGATGGCAAATATAAAAAGAAGAAAGAGAAGGAATTTACCGCTGTCAGACAATCTTCGTCTAGCATTGAAAACATTGAGAGGCTTTGTGTAAACAAAAGATTGTTTCAGATAATGGTGTGACTAATGGGCCATTGCACTGCGTAAGATATGCTGGGCAAGAAGCTCTTTTCAAACTTTCGTTTTGTTGCTTTTTTTGTGTATGAAAAAAAATGGGAAAGAAAATTATTGGTTCATTGTCAGTGTTGCCATTAGCTTTCGATTTATGATTTCTTTCTTTATTTCCATTCCCACCTACCGCATTGCATGCAAAGAGAGCCACAAAACATTTTATCAGAAAGTAGTGACTTACTGTCTAAAGGATCATTGTGGTATCAAAGACTATAACCTTTTAGAATAATGCATGGTGGTATGTATTTACAGTTGGGCTTAATGATTATGAGAGTGTCCTTTTCAAGCAAACATTCTCACTATTCTCAATTTTTTATGTTTCATTTGTTACATGTGTTGTTACATTCAAGGTAGTTGATGCCACAACCTTTTGGTCCATGTCATATGCATGCAAAGTTAGCCTTTGAATGTTTTTCAGCCAGTGTGATGTACACAGAATTCTTTATTGTTTTAGTTTTGATTCTGTGACCCTCTGTCTCACCCTGAGATCACCAGAAAGTTGGAAGGGCTGTGGTTGATTTCCGAGAAGCAAGTAAACCCCCTATCATTCTGACTTCAGCATGAGTGCATATATCATAATGTGTGTGTGTGTGTGTGTGTGTGTGTGTGTGTGTGTGTATGTGAGAGAAAGAGAGAATCTGCATGTGTGTGTGTGTGGGTATCCATGAATGTATGTGTCAGTTGAAAATTCTGACTTTAATTTCAGGTAATCATTATTGGGTTATTATTCTAGGTCTACGAATTGCTTGATGATCCATATCTCTGTAGAGTATGTATCTGTAAAGATGCAATTAAACATGTGTCCCTATGTATTAAAGATTGTAATAGCTGAACAGGCTTTGAAATTAAAGATTTAAGCCGTTCCTTGATCTGTCAACTCTCTTAAATGATGGGGCTTTGGTAACTTCTGGAATTTGTCTTGCTTTATAGAACAGAGACTTATAAGGAGGATACATAGTTGTCTGTTATTTCTTCCTGCAAGCTTTCAATATTTTCCTCAGTATTTCATCTCCTTTCTACTTGCAAAGAGTTAACTACTCATGTTTTATTATCGGAATGGAATTTATTACAGGATATTTCACACCTGGAGGTATGTGGCTGTTATTCTTTGATAGGGGGTCATAATAAATAAAAAAAACCCATTGAGCTTTACAGTTGAGGTTTTGAATTGAACATTGTCAATGTTTGAGTTTCAAATTGGAAGAGTTTTCGTGATTTCTACATATGATGTATGTTCAGTTTCTTATTTACTCATGTTTCCATCCTTTGCTTATAATTAATGCCTACTGTGCATGCACTGTTCAAATGCTCATTTTGCTTGCACTGTTGTGCATGGTTCTTGACTATTCTTTCTGATTTGTTTATGCTTATGTGTTACCCTTTTGGTGTCATTAATAATAAATTTGTTGAATCATTCTTTTTACCAATGAAAAAAAAAGTTTTTAGAATTGTCAAGTTCATATGTTCAGGCCATAATAAATTTGAAATGTATTTTATAGTCCTTGATTAAATTAGAGGCATAGGGTGCTGGGTAGCATCACAAAGCCTTGATATCATGGTAACTTAAATGCTAAATTCGCAAAGTCTCAGGCTTCTAGCCTCTTAAAAATCATAGTCAATCACTTAAAATAGTTTTTTCTCAGGTGACAACAAACTCCCTTCACATTAATTCATGATGCTGATCTTGGTTTGCTCTAGCCTGTGAACCAACTAGATTTTGTATCTCTACAGTAGAATTCGGGAGTCAACGAACACAGACTCAACAACTGCCATTCAAGGAACAGAAAACAATCCCCATTTTTTTCCCTTCATTGACTCTAGTAATTTATCGCTTATCGAACGAACCAATCGTTGACCCAACCTTGGTTCCAACGAACCAGTCGGGTGAAGGCAATCTCACAAGTTTGCTTATTTCCACTAAGAAATCAAGTTGAAATTCGTGACACATCAGCAGACAAGAAGTAAAGAGAAGGGAGGGGGAAGGAGTGAGGCACTGGCAGTCAAGAATGGGTGCGTATGGTCACTATGTGGTCCATTGTTAATTTTTTCTTCTCTTCGGCTCTCTATAGGTTTAAAACTAGCCCTCTGATTGGTCAACAAATCACAGTAGAGCAATCTGATGGTTACTTCACGGATCAAATGATTCTCGATGAATCTTTGTCGAGTCTATTTCGATAGGAAGTGTGAGGTTACAAGGCGTGAAGTCTGTAAAGGGGGAATGGTCCCATTTGGAGACAATTGCCTTTAGCACCCCTTTGCTTATAAAATGGTATCTTCTGTGGTTAGCGGGGGTTACAATTTATTAATGCTAAAGTGATTGTATAATGAAATTTAGCTAGTCTTGTAGACTGTGTAGAAATAATAGTAATAGTTTGACTTTATCAGGTATTACCCTTGTTGGGCTTGTGCCATTGGCTCCAATGAACTGTGCATCCAACAAACTTTTTAAAATGGCCCAGCTAGTTCGTTGAATCCCGGTTCTACTGTAGTAACAGAAAGGAGTACACTTTAATAAACATTAGATTATGCTGTTATACATTTTTACAGGATGGGCACTTATCACTTTTTTC
>JAUEKT010208635.1:0-13619 GCA_031762655.1 Doris verrucosa
ATCTTATCATCTTATGTTATGTATGTATAATGTAAATATTTAGATACAGAAGTATACACATGCGCAAATACATACACTCATTTGCATTTGGTGTAACTCAACGTGATTTTCCCGTCCCATTGTCCAATGAGCTTTCACCAGCCAAGACCTTCTTTACCTTACAAGTGCCGCTTACTTTCCCCCTCCTCTCGCTGGTGTTGTTTTTGTGTGTCTTTTTGTTGTAGTTGTAGGGTTATGTTCTACAATGGAATCCCTTCAGTTTGAATACCCCGGGAAAAGATGAAAACTTCAAATCATTAGACTTCGCGTTGTGTCAAAATATGCTTTATGAAAAAACCCATCAGATTTGTTTATTTACAAGTATAAATTGACACATTTCTAGAGGCTCAATTGTCAGGATTTTTATACTGGAAGTAATTGCTTCTATTAAGGCCTAGCATAGCTGGGAGATGACAGAAAGGTCCGACTCATTAGTGGTGGTGTGTCCACTTTTCCCAAAGAGCGAGTCATGGTGTTATAGTTGATATTAGAGCTTTATATCTCGTCGCTGAATGTCAAACAGCATCGAGTCATCATGGGGCATGTTGAGGGAATTTGGGGTTGGATTGGAGAGTTTTCGGTCCTGACCGGCCACATCAAAATGGGCCGTATCAACTTCTCATCAGAATCAGCCCCTGAAGGTAGTTCAATTTATAACTCATGAGATGTAATATGAATTCAATTCCGACGAGGAAAGATATCTCACGTTTATTATTTCTGTGATTTAAGTTGGATTCAACTTATTTGACTTTGAGGATTTACGAGATTTCCACTGGTGGACTCTGTTGTTGTTGTTTGGGTGATCTTTTGTTTACTTTTGACACTCTGTCAGTGCAAGCAGTGGTTGTGACTTGAATTAGTGGCCTCCCCCTTCTTAGCTTAGTTGTTTCCCTTTGCTGCAATTGTTGCTCTCTCAAAAAAGCACACACCCACCGTCTTCTTTCACTTTCAGTCAGCTGGTCGAAACCCTTGTTTTGGCTGGATTTGATACTCGTCGTCGGTATTTGGCATTGCTATTATTATGCTGTGTCCAGTATCTATCCTTGTATGCTTTGTTAGTCTGACTTTATATGGTACTATGTGGCTTTTTCAGCTTCAGCGACTTGCTTAGTCTCATTCATGTTCTTTCCTTCACATTTACAGAGGCTATTGGCAGTGGCTGCCGCTAAGCTTTCTTTCTAATCCTTTTTTTCATTGGCCATGAGACAACCGTGAATAGTTACTGGGGACAATGTCAAGGAAACATCAAGGAAATTGCGAGTAGTTAAATAAGGGGGTAAGTTTCACATGAATATGGATTGTTATTGTATTTGTTATTGTTGCTGTTATGAGCTTCTTAATAATAATGATATTGTTACTACTACTATTATTATTATTATTATCATTATTATTATTATTATTAATATTATTATTAGTATTATTATGAGTGCATTTCTTGTATATTTATTGGATGCTCGATGTGCGAAAGGCATGGAAAGTGTCAACAAAGGCTTTGCTGTGGGGAAATGTTCTTTGTGGCAAAGAAAAGCAAAAATACAATAATGTTAACGTTTACAGCATAGGTATAGCACTCTTATCCACGGCATGCTCATGTAATGCTACTGTACAAATCTGACTGGGGGAACAGATTTTTGTGTTAAATTAAAGTATTTTACTAATTTTAGGCTGGGCTTTGCTCTCCATAGTGCTCTTTATACATGGAATGGTTGCATTTCAATCAATCAATCTCTTTTTTTTTCCTTTAAATCATCCGAAATACTAAGAGTCAAAAGCAATTCTAGTCAGCGATTGTCTTTTATAGCTCTCCACACGTCCACACTCTTTTTGTTTTTATACTTAACAATCATTTTTTGAGTTGCCTCCCCTTTTTTGGGTTGTTTTGTTGCACGCAAGTCCTTCACACAGCAGTTTCACTTTTCAGCTTTAACTTAATGTGAAATCTCAACGAGTCCTGATGGGTTGGGGATGTTTTTGTTGTTGGTTTGGCAGTTGGCGAAAACTGCTCTGCCGTCGTTTCCAAAAATGCGGCATAAGCAGTTTTGGTTCCCATTGGCGTTTTGACCATTTGGTTTTGTTCCTTTATGAGCTATATACTATATAGTGGTGAAGCATCAAAACTTTGGTATAAACTCTATACTTCACTTTTTCAAAACTCAAGGACTCCTGTAAACGTTTCCGTTTTTGTAACTTCCCTTGTGAAACTGCCGAAACTGCATGTGCTGTATTTTGAAAAAGGACGGCAGCGTTGGTCAGTCGACTTTTTCCTTTTTTTGTCTGCGTTCTGAGTTTTTCTTTCTCATTTTGCCATCTCCCTTCAATAAAGTCAGATCAGGTTCCGGCAGAAGGGACTTTGGGGATTCTAAGGAATGCATTGATTTCTGTCTGGCTTGCATAATTGACGCTTTACAGTCTATTATTTCTCCTTTTTGTTTTATTCATAAGCAACTTGTTACGTTTGTTGTGAAAGAGCATAATTATGTTATTATTACCCTTGGCATTGACATACATTATGTTAATCTCTGCATTGGGGGGACTTGTGTCTTTTGCAAGTCATAGATTCATAATAATACGTGTTATGTCATAACAAACTGTCGTTGATTTGATTCATGGTGGATGGGTTTGCTTACGATGGCATATAGCTGCCAATTTGGACATATGGCTTTACGTATTTAGTATATTTTCACCCTTCGGCCTTTGCTGGCTGTATGGAATTGTGAAGGGAGTTAAAAGTATTATTATTTTAGTGTCCTTTAGTAGCTAGTATTGAGTTATATACGATATCTAATTAATAACAAGATTTTATAATGTCTGGAAAAGTTGTAAAGTATGAAGGCTTAAGGCTTGTTTGCTATCAGTCTGTAGTCATTCTTACAGTTACAGTTGTAGTCATAGGTGCCACATGCAGTCGTCAAGTCAGTTGTGTATTGTAGAATCAGGGTACCAATATGGTATTATTAATATTATTATTGCTATTATTATTATTATTATTATTATTGATTTAGCTCACAGATAAAGGCTAAAGTTTTCAATGCATTTCAGAGCTCCCATTTAGATCATTGTCGCTGATAGGGCCCATCATGTCTGTTCTATTTGTCCTGCATATCACTTTTCACCTTTAGTCCTCGAAATCCCATCATCAATAAGATAGAAGCCATGAACTTGAATCAAAGAACAGTTTTAGGCATCTTTTGTTGCTTCTTACGATGCTTAACTGCGCCATGGCTTTAGGCTTTGTTTGGGTTTTTAACATTTTTTGTTACATGAATTATTATTTAAGTTTTCATGTTTGGGGGTTTTGTGGGGTTTGTTGGGAGTTTTTGTTGTTTGATTTGTCTTATTAAATATTTTTTCCTTCATTCAGTCATATCGTTTGCCTCTTTTCCTTTCCTTCTTTTTCCGTCTCTTCATGGCAATGCTAATGCGCTGCAAGATTTTGAACTTTGATTTTTGAAGCGGCTTCATAATATTCTGATGATGATTATTATCATAAATTGTAGGCCTACTCCACTTTGCACGTTGTGTGTAAGGCATTATATTTCTGATTTTTGATTATTGATGAATATGGAGAGTAAATTGCATTTACATACATTGTTGTTAACATTTAAGTTGTGATTCTTGTTTTCATTGAGTGTATGTAATCATTGACAGTTTGAAGCCTATTACTATTATAATTAATTGGTTGTAAACTTTGAAGGGGGAGGGGAGTTTTTGTTTTATATATTTTTTAACGTTACCAGGTTATTTTCCTTTTACCTTTTTTTCCCCTTGCATTGTTGTATTTTGTTCCTGTCATTTGTTTTTGTTATTGTTTTTCTTAAAGAATATACAAAATATCATTATTGTTATTATCAATTATTCAGATTGTTTAAAATAGTGAAGGAAGAAAAAGAAATTTCTTAGCTATGATTATAATAGATTATTACAAATGCATGGGATGATCCTCATCTTGTGTTATGATAAAATATTGAGAAATAATAATATAATGATGTGTAGGCCTTTTCTTTATTCAGCTTATTGAATTCCTCCACTGGATGTCAGTGATGTGAAGGTAAAGTTGCCAACTCCACCAGTCATGAGTCCTGAGTTTGAATCCTTGTGACTATTGATTCCAAGGGGAAAAGAATACAAATACAACCAAATCGATTGATATTATATTGTGCAATTCACAGTTCGAAATCAAATATCCCTTCAAATGAATGGTTGGCAATTTATTCAATTTTCTTGTAGTTTGACCTTGTTTGATTGGGCGGGAAGTTACCTACCCACGACTTTTGTCCGGTATGCGACCGATATTTAGTTACGGAAACCAGAGCATATAATATAAACATTATAAACCACAGCTGTATGTATATGAGAGAAGCTTTACTAAAGAAAGGGTTGTGAAAGGAATTGATTGATCAGCAATGGGCCACCCGACCTGATTTTAATTTTATCAGTGTCATTGATTTATATTTTGTCATCACATTTTGTTACACAAAATCATTTGTTGTTTCGATTTTTAAAAATGATAATTTACCATTTTGACTTGGCTGGGGATCTAGAGTCTAGATCTACATTTCTTTAGTAAAATAAAATTTGATTTTAGATCATTTGTATTAGTATCGAATTCTATATGAATTTACTAAAAGATAGCTGTATTTTTTTCTTCTTCCCAAACCTGCTATTTACCCACCTCTCTTAAATCATCTAAGCTTCCACGAGAACAAGCCAAATACCTGAAACTTGGGAGCTGGTTGTTGTAGTAATGGAGATTTATAAACAAAATGACTTTGTTGAGGTTGTTTCCTGTTGCAACGGCAGGTTGAGTTTGAATCCTTGGCGCAATTTTTCCCCTTTGAAGTGTCCAAAGCTTTCCCAGGAGAGATAATGTTATCAAAGTTATATCATTGCAATATTTGTTTCAATTAAAAACTTTTTTTTTATTGCCAGAAACTTACAAAGAGGGCATTTTCCCTCACCATGATGATTGGTAATGGTAGCCATTTTGTTTTTAAATTGTTGCTGTTGTTTTGATATTATATATTATATATCATATTATGAATATTGAATTTGAGACACAAAATTGGTTTCTTGTACAGTTCAGTTTCACATTCTCCACACCTGTGTAAGTAATAACGAAAAATTACAATTAAATTGACACAATACCCAGGGGTTTCAGTTGTCCTCAAATCGGCGGATATCCATTTTTTCAGATGACTCATTAGGTCCATGGTTGATCCGGGATGATCTGCGGATGTCGACCACGGAAAAAGCCTAGTTTTTCTGTCGTCGGATGGCAGGTTAAGATTGGATCATCAGGAAATATAAGTGATCTATGAGTTACGCTAGGGTTATATTAGCAGAAATAAATTATTCTACAACTCTAGAATCTAGCAACTTTAATAACATTTCAGTGCCGTTGTTTTCTTCATCTCTAATTTCTTTCTATATTCCACTTAAATAAAATTCCGTCTACATGATGTTTGAGAACACAGCGTTACTGTGAGTCAGTGGGCTAACAACCACAGCAGTGCACACAAGACACATTGGCTGCTGCTGACTGTTAGTGTTACTGTTAGTGCAGTCACTGATGTTGAGGTCGCATTCTGAAATATCGCCTTCGGGCCAAGAATTTGGTCGGCAAAAATTTCAGTAATTCTTTTTAATTCATGACCGAGACGCCTGCAATTTAATATGTATGTGTACATTTCATTGCATTGCGTAAACTGTGAACGTGCGAATTCCCAAAGACTTGACAAGAGTCCCAACTATAAGTAGAGCCTTCTTTGCCAGCCTGAATATAATGCTTCATGGGAAATATAGGCTCTGCCAATCATTTCATTTGTTATTCATTTTATAAGAATAATTCAAGTGTATACGTCAAAAGTTTAATAAACTTTAATTAAATGTTGCTTTTTTTTGTTTAGACTTCTTTACTTTCTATTTTTATGAATGAAAGACAGTGAGTCAGTGAGACATTTTGATCTGGCATCCGATTTATTACATGGACAAGTTAGTGTTGTAATCGTAATAAGTAACACTATTACTATTACTTATCAATATTATTACCATTATTATAAATTCATTATCCTCTTATAGACTTATTATTATTAATGGTGCCATTGTTTTTATATATGCCCTTACTGTTTAATATTTAAAAAAGCGGCATTTTACATACATGGCAAAATTTTATGCAATTGCTTTTCTTCATCAAGGACTGGTGCAATGTCTCTTTTCGTAATGCTATCCCTCCCTTCCCCTCTTCCCCTAAATCTGTTCTCTTCCTCCTTCTCCTCCTCCAATTGCTGTACACGTATACAGCGTGAATCTGTATGAATGTCTGTATGTATCAAAGCATTTTCATGATTTTTAACAAGAATTATTATTTATTGTTATTCTTTGTCTTTTTTTTGTGTCTTTTTTTGTCCCAGTCAATGTCATGTCTGATACATTTTGAGAATGCATCTGTAGATTTTACTTTCAGTTGTGAAACATTTCATGAATTTTTGTGAGTAAATATTATATCTGAAACTGAAACAAACAGTTGTCCGTTGTTTTTTCTTCCTTGTCATCTTTACTCTCGATGAATTGAAGAGAGAAGAATGAGAAATTTGGTGATTTTTGTTTGTTGTTGTTCATTGTCGACTGCTTTTTTCTTATTTTTGCCTTGCCCATGGGATTGAAGAGATATCTAAATATATTATTGATATCGATTATGATTATCACAAACTCAATCTGGACATGCTCAATGAGTTAAAACTACAATGTATGATGATGAAAACACAGTGGCTTAGTGGTTCGAGCATGGCATAATACTACTACTGTTACTATAGATATAGACATAAGTTGTAGGATTCAATTCTCATGACCATTGAGTTTATTCATTATTCATTGAGCAATAAAATAACTCATTCAGTTGTTTCATACTGCTCAGTTGTAGATGTAGTCGTAAAAGTAAAGTTCCTTCAAGACCTTGACAGACCCAATGAGCTGAAGCTTATCCGGGTTTGTGTAGCGTTAAGCGGAACACATGATACAAGATCATCCCCTGGACAAGATGCTAGTCCATCGCAGGTTTTACTCCTTCAGACCTTGCTGTTACGGTACTCATTTACACCCGAGTTTAGTGAAGGAATTGGTGGGAATTATTTAAAGGTAAATTTTCGTGCTCAAGGAAAAGACACAATGTTTGCGGATGAAATTCGAACCCCGTACTTCTCAGTTAGCAGTTTGACGCCCTAACCATTCAGCATTGCGCCTTCGAATGACTGCTGTACTATGAATTAATTACTGTAACTGTAATCATCAACTTGTTGTCTTCTTCAAATGAAGAGCTTACACTATTGGATACCATAATGATTTTTCCAAAATTTCGGAAGAAGCAAACTGGTGTGCATGAGGATTAAGTCAACAATAACAGGAAAAGAAATTTAGTGAATACCCTCATCTTTATTTGAAACTCAAAAGCCATGCTGGAAGGCTTTGTGAATACCTGAAGATGAGTTAAGATTTGAATGACAATACATGGCAGTCATTCACAATGCAATATAGCGGACCATGACTATCTGCTACACAGGACCTTACCAGAATCTCCCATTTTTTTTCCAGTGCGAACTCGATTACATGTACTTGGGTTGAACGGGGAAAGGAAAGGCAGGAACTTAAATACAACAGGAGAGATCCAGTGAGCTCTATATAAGGGGAGGGGGATTGGTGGGTGAACGGGGCTCTAGAAAGGTAGTTGGTGATGAGTGTGGTAGGACAAGCGACAGATAGAAAGAGGTGTGGAAAGATACGTTACGTGAGGACATTCCAAAAAGTGATGTATCAGTATTCAGTGCCATGGCCTTAAGCCTAAGCTAGCCCCAAATGGTAAAAGAAGAGAAGAGCATGTTGTAAAGAGTTTATTGTGAGGATCTCTACTTATAGATTTTTTTTGCACCTTCCTTTTGTATTCCTATAGCAGATTCTTGCATACAGGATTTTCCTCCAGAAGCTAAAAAGTCCCACTATAGTCATATTCTACTGCGTCGAAAGCAGAATGATGTGAGATCCACGAAATATAAAAATTTCTCATACTCTTTATGATGTTTTTGAAAGCCAGGCAACCGGAGACATGCAATTGTTTGTACTTTATGAGAGCCGTGCCGCGAATCGGTGTGGGCCCATGGTTAAGTGCATGCAAATTATGTAGCAAAAAGTTAGTACGATTGTGTGCTCGAGTTCAGATCATGCTTGAGTACAGTTTGGACTGTACATGAATGAAATATGCCGAACAGACTGCACTGGTGTACACTATGCTGGGGGCGAACGACAAGATCAGATGGCATCCAGAGGATTGATTGAAATAAATGTAATTGAAGTCCAGTTGGTGAATCTGATATGCCTATCACACATGATCATGTTGGGGGTGTACTTAGAGGAAGCAGAAAGAGGACAACATAAAAAGCAGAGATGCCAACTAGGGAGAAGCCTAAAGATGGATGAATGTGTAGATTTGGAGGGACAAGTGAAGAAAAAGAGGCACATATGCGGTATTTTACAAAACGAGTACCTAAAGATGAAAACCAAAAGTTGCATCCACCAAAAGTAGAGCTTAGTTAATGATAATGAAAAGTTAATTCTTCAGGAGAATTTTATTGAACTAGACTTTTGAAAAAATTAATGGGGGACTGATGAGAGACTAAATGGAGGGACATCTGATATTTAATTTAGGAGGAACAAGTGCTATTTTTGAAGGACTGTCCTTCGAAAAGAGGGACAGTTGGCATATCTGAAAAAGCATGATTCGACATGAGGAAAAAAAAAGAAGTTGATTAGCAGCAGCCTCCACTTTGACTAATACAGTGAAACTTCCTCATACCGCCCCTCGCTGTATCACCATTCCTGCATATCGTCTGCTTTTCACCACGGTGCAGGTTGGTTACTTATAAAAACAAAAGCAGTGAAATAACTCTTCGTAACGGCATCCGCCAGTACTTCACAGCGCACATCCCTTAAGTAAACATAGAAAATATTGTCCATTATACCGCATGCTCAAATCCGTTGACGTAATCGTATTACAAAACCCACTCTCACTTATACTACTAGGTACCACAAACTATTTTTTCAAATTCCTTGTAGAAGAACTTAAACTTGCCCATGGGATAGATGTTTATCAAACTAAGAAAATAAATTTTTTTTTATCAAAATTGAACAAAGATTGGCGATGTTATGAATTTCTATTTATTTTTGGACTTTGATTTTTCACGACGCATTTGAAATTGATAAATTTTCCAATTTTTATCAGTGATAAAAAAATATGTAATTTAACATGTACAACATAATATTTATTTAAATACATTAACAAATTAGAATTAAATTGAATAACATAAGCATTTGCACAACAAAGTAATCTTAAGATTCCTATAATCCATCAAAGTTGACAAAAAATTCATTAAGAAAGCAAAATTTATGGCGCAAAATGCATAACAAGGGCATTTTCATGGAGCAATAAAATCATATCTATTGAATGTACAGAGGAGATGCTACAGATTTTATCTCAAAATATTGTAGGGATTATGTTTAATTTTTTTGGAGGACATTGAATTGATAAAACTGAAGATATTTCAAGTGCAATATGCTTCGTAAGCTTAAAAAAGGCGTGCGGTAGAAATTCCGCAATACAAGCGAAAATGTAAATAATTCAAAGAATCATAAAATGTTAATCATCGAAAGCACAATTACAAAACTGGTATCATTTTAAAGCTTTTCAAAAGCTCTTTCTGATAGAATTAAAATATTTCACCATATTAAACATATTAAAAATGTATAAGTAATTAATTTAACAAGAATTGCTGAATTTCTTACAAAATACAAAATTTGAAAATGGCATAAAATCTAAACCAATTGAGATACAACTATCAAACATATATCAATCTCAAGATAACAATAAGTTCTTTTTCATAGTGTATTAAAAGTACCTAAATCAGTACATCTAAAAAGTATATACACTATGCAAAATTAAATAAAAAATATCATAGAAAAGTGGACAACTAATAATCAAAAAGGCCTGTCCGAACTAAGATATGTCCAAACGAATCTTCTTTGAAGTCGGTTCTAACTCTGATACATCATCTTCATCTTCTTTACCTTCAATAATATGTATAATAATCTCAGCATATTTCGGCCCATCTCGGTACATCTCAAACCATCTCTGCAAACAGATCTCGGTACGACTTAGTCCATCTCGGTAAACAGATCTTGGTCGGTCTCAGTCCATCTCGGTAAACAGATCTCGGTCAGTTTTAGTCCATTTTGGTAAAAAGATCTTGGTCGGTCTTAGTCAATATCGGTGAAAAGATCTGGATCGGTCTTAGTTCATCTCGGTAAACAGATCTCAGTCGGTCTTAGTCTCATCTTGATAAGAGTAAAAGTAAAAAAGATCTCAGTCGGTCTTAGTCTATCTCGGTAAGAAGATCTCAGTCGGTCTTAGTCCATCTTGATAAATAGACCTCGGTCGGTCTAAGTCCATCTCAGCAATAGTAACAGTAAAAAGATCTCAGTCGGTCTAAGTCCATCTCGGTAAAAAGATCTCAGTCGGTCTTAATCTATCTTGGTAAATAAATCTCGGCCGGTCTTGGTTCATCTCAGTAAACAGGGACGGTGAGTCCATCTCAGTAACAGTAAAAACATCTCGGTTGGTCTTCATCCATCTTGGCAAAAATATCTCGGTCAGTCAACGTCCATCTCGGTAAAAAGATCTTGGTCGGTCATAATCCATCTTGGTAAACAGATCTTGGTCAGTCTTAATCCATCTCGGAAAACAGATCTTGATCGGTCTTAGTCCATCTCGGTAGAAAGATCTCGGCCGGTCTTAGTCCATCTTGGTAAACAGATCTTGGTCGGTCTTAGTCCATCTTGGTTGGTCTCAGTCCATCTCGGTAAAAAGATCTTGGTCGGTCTTAGTCCATCTCGGTAAACAGATCTTGGTCGGTCTTAGTCCATCTCAGTAAACAGACCTCGGTCGGTTATAGTCCATCTCGGTAAACAGATCTCGGTTGGTCTTAGTCTATCTCGGTAAAAAGATCTCTGTCGGTCTAGGTCCATCTCGGTAAAAAGATCTCAGTCGGTCCATCTTGGTAAACAGATCTTGATCGGTCTTAGTCCATCTCCGTAAACAGATCTCGGTCGGTCTTAGTCCATCTCCGTAAACAGATCTTGGTCAGTCTTAGTCCATATCGGTAAAAAGATCTTGGTCGGTCTTAGTCCATCTCGGTAATCAGATCTTGGTCGGTCTTAGTCTTAATCCATCTCGGTAAACAGATCTCAGTCGGTCTTAGTCTTAGTCTTAGACCATCTCGGTAAGAAGATCCCTGTCGGTCTTAGTGCAACTCGGTAAGAAGATTCCGGTCGGACTTAGTCCATCACAGTAACAGTAAAAAGATCTTGGTCGGTCTTATTAAAAGATCTGGTCGGTCTTAGTCCACCTCGGTAAGATGATCTTGGTCGGTCTTAGTCCATCTCAGTAACAGTAAAAAATCTCGGTGCGCCTCAGTTTATCTTACGGTAGCCTAGGTCTCGGTAGATTTTGGTACATATCAGCCTATCTTACGGTAAATCTCAGTCCATCTTATGTTATGTCTCCGTATATCTTACGGCATATCTCAGTCCATCTTACAGTAAGTCTCAGTCCATCTTGTTATCGCTTTTTCTTCTAGATTGTATCAATATAGATCTAGATCTAGTCACCGCGAAATGTAATAGATCTAGATCTTGGTTTACATCTATAATATCAGGATTTATTCCTGAATGAGTGATTTAAATTCAATGTTCGATGCCTATATTCTGAATTGCATCTCGCTTCTCAATTGGGACGGAAAAAGGAAAGATAAAGAATGTGTCGAGTGAATGAATGATGTCAGCCATGATTGCCAAGACGTGCTAGAGTAGCTTAGGCCCCATTCTATATCCGGTACGGATGTAACAAAAAGATGGATCCCGACAGTCACTGTCAGATCAATAAAAGAAGTGGACCACGAAGTTTTTTTTCTTTTGTTTTTATTCATTAACGGTAATTAATTGCGAAGTCAAAAAATATGCATGCAGTAGGAGAAAAATAAAATATAACTACCGTAAGGCTAAGTTTGAAGAAGATTGGACTTATAGTTAATCCTGTAGGCGTGCGCAAATTTTGAACCCTATTTCTTTCTATAATATGATATAAGAATTTACCACCAAATTTGGCAAATGGGCCAATATCTAATTTGCCAGAAAGAAAGTAGAAGTAGAGTAAAAATTAGAGAGAATCATGCATCCCAGTGCCAGCAAAAAGATGAACACCTGCCATGAAAAATAATTGATAGCTAAGGGTGACAGTACGTGTACTGTCAGTGACAGTGACCGCCCTAATTACATTGTATTTTTTTTTTGGTAATTGTACTAACTATTTAGCATTAGTACTATATAATATAATAATAATATAATAGTAGAGTAGTAGTACATGAGTTACAGAAGATTATTACGTATGTTAGTAAATTACTACTATTTTATTTTTATTATTACTACATGTACTACTTATAGTAGTATTAATAATAATTAATACTGTTAACTATTAATAGTATTAATATTATTAGTATTATTACTCTATTATTTTTTATTAATTATTTTTTCACTCCTGATACTACTGTAGTAACACAATATTTGTATACCTATTGACTTGAACTTGGAATATTCAGGCCACACACTTGCTCAAGTCAAAATCAAACGCAAGACGCACACGTTTGTTTGATTGATTGATTGGGTGTACGGAGGTGGTTTCTCTTTGAGATTTGGACTGATTTCATGTACATGTAATTTATTTAAAAAGATGGGTGTCCCGATCCTCTTGCCAGAGTTTATGGGTATATTGAAGAACAATGGGTTTAAAATCAGCGTGAATTAAAATTGTGTTCTATCTACAGGTAGGTGGAGAGCAGCTTTCGCCAGAATGTCTGCCTTCTCGTTTCCCTTAATGCCATTATGGCCAGGGATCCAGATAAATCGAAGCGTTCTGCCGCTCTCCAATCTAATGATTTCTTTATAAATTTTATATGCACAAGACTGTTTGCTTTTGCAGGATTTGACAGTGCCTGCAAGGCCGACAAGGAATCGGTGTAAATCACCACATCCTTTCTCTCTTTATGGTTGATGGTCCGTAAGGCCATTCCATTAGTATTCCCTCGAGTTCAGAATTAAACACCAAGGTGTTGTCTTTCAACATGACCTGACAAGTTTTGTCAGGGTCACTAGGACAGTATACGGAAGGCAAATCCTGTTTTCTCTTCTTGTTTAGATCCACCTGTGTATTATTCTTGAAAGTTGCGGTGTTTTTCTTTCAAGTCAAGAAATTCTTTTTTTTTTGTAAAACAGATGGTTTGTCGATTCTTTCTTGAACTTTTCTAAAGATAGATCTATGTTGATATGTGGAAGCTTCCACGGTGGTGGCCTCACCTTTTTGCTGGAATCAATGTCTTCCAGGCAGATGTCCATCTGGGAGACATGATGTAAGGTCCTCGCACCGAAGGGTGGGGTACTGTTGGTGTTTTCAAAAATTTCCATCGGTGATCTATTGAAAACGCAGC
>JAUEKT010209743.1:2808-13611 GCA_031762655.1 Doris verrucosa
GGGCTTTTCGTTTGCAATTTTCCGTAGTGACAGCACTCAGCCACCACCATGCCTCAAGCAACATGTTCTGAAATATGTCATATGGACAAAGAGAAGGGAAGAGTGCACTGCTAAATGTCTTACCTTTACTATCATGGGCCTTATCAAAACTGCCTTGCTTCAGCTTAAAGTTAAAGTGAGGAGGTAGCAAGGGAATTACAGTTGAGTTTCATGTTTGAATGTTCACAAAACTACACTCTAAAAATCTAAACCGATTCTGCTTCAGCTACCAAGCACGGCGGTACCGTAGCGAATGCTGTGGGATATAAGGCTCTTGCTTTTCAAGGTTTGTCAAAGAGAGTAAAGGTACCTCTACGCCTTTACATACCCAAATACTTTTACTCCCCAGCCTTTGCTGGTACTCATGTACACGTAAGTGGAGTGTAGCAATTGTGGAGTAAATTTTCTTGCCTAAGGAAAAAACACAATGGTTGCGGATGGGATTTGAACCCCATATCTCTCAGTCAGCAGTCTGACACCCTAACCACTCAGCTACGTACCTTCAATAAACCTTTAGACATTTACATCGCATCACTATCAGTCATAAAATGCTATCTACCTACGCTAGCAGAGAACCTACATTCAGTGAACCTTTTTTTCAAGCTGTGTGGAATAATTTGTTTATCTTCCATCTCATAGAGATGCCATAAAGGTTCAAAGGTCATAAAGGGTCTCTTTAAAAGAATACCTTTTGATTGATTGTACTTCGGTCTTGTATTTTAGTTAGCAGCTCATCATGATCTTCAAGTGCTCTGACTATTTTGTCTGATAGGTCGACTGGCTTTGTTACGAAGCTTGTCATGCAATTTGAAATGGGATGGTCTCATGAGTTGATATTTTCGTAATTGGGTTCACAAAACTTTATGGATATGCTATCTATCATGTAATATTGCAGGTAAAAAGTGTTGTAGACGCTGAGTTGTATCAACGGTATGAAAAACTCCTGCTCAAGACAGCTTTTGATGTGATGACAGACGTGATTAACTGTCCCCGGCCTTTTTGTCAGTTTCCTGTGGTGTTGGAAGAAAATCTGGGCTTGTGTCAAAAATGCCAGCATGCCTTTTGTGGTCGCTGCCAAAATACATATCATGGTCATTCACCTTGCAAATTAAAATCTGGTGAGTCGGTGCACTTGTAGCCCCTCCAGGAGCTCCCATCTAAGTGTACAAAGTAAACAAAGCTGAGCAGTCGAGAATTGAAGGCGGCTTGTTGTAAGGGAGAAACTAACCTGCGTTCAAGATTATCTTCAATTTCAACAATACGCCTTCAATTAGTTCGGCTGCTTGGCTTTGTTTATTTTGTACGCTTAGGCTCCCATATTTGTTCATGTATCGTTCATTGTAAGTCAATGGGTCATATCATTTTTCTTGCACTCAATAATTTTCTTCGCTTTGGTGTTCTCTTTAAGAACTGTCATTCTTTGTGTCATTACCTGATTCCGATTCCTTTTCATTTGATCCAATTTTGTTATAATTGTGTTACTGATTAGAGATCGAGGTGTATGTTTGAGGTCTCCCTGTGTCTGTGGGTTTCTGATTTTTTTTAATGAATATCTTATTTTTATTTATTAAGAATCATTTCAGATTTTCATTATGCTATATATCTATAGAGTAACAAGATTCGTAGGTCTCTTTTCCAATAATTAGTAGTAATAGTAAATCACAGAAAAAAGTGTGTGACATATCTAAGTCTAACAGTGAAGGAAGTGAACAAATGTATATCCCTGTCAGGCATTAGAACAAATGTCAAGCCACTATTTACTTACAAAAATGGAATGAAATAGAAGATACAACACTTGCTGTTTAAAGTAGACTTGATCTTAGAATAAATATTTTACCGGAGATATTTTTACAGCAGGCTCCTGAGCTTAGTTTTACAATACTATTGTGCACTTATTTTATTATTACTTTTTTTTCTCTTTTTATCCGTCTCTCCAAAAGATATGTATTCAAAGCTGTGTACAGAGTATGAAAATTGTACTCCAGAAAGAAGAAAAGAAATTGAGCTTCATTATGGGAAAGCCACCATTAAACGTGCCTTGGAGGAAGTTAAATCTAACAGATGGTTAGAAAAAAACAGCAAGCAATGTCCATGTTGCAGTACATTCATTCAGGTGAGTGATGACTTTCTTAATTTTAGTAGCAAATGTGTAGGGGTTGCTCTGCTGTGGCAGTTACCCGTATGTCTGAAAAACAATTTTCTCTCCTCTGAGAGATATGTAGTTAATGTTGAGTTTTAATGAAAAGGGCAAATCATTTTGAATTTGGAGGTCTACATCACCTGCCTTTGATTTAATAATTCTCATTCATATATATCATGTTTTGCAGATTTCTATTTAAGGTGTTAAAAAGTATTGCATCACTTTTTTTATATAGGGAAGAAAGGGAGAGTGGTCACTTGGGTTATACAAAAAATGGGCATTCTCAGGATTTTTCCTGAATTAAGGATTTTTTTTTTTCAATTTGACAGGAATAAATTCTGAAAGAAAACTCAGCAAATTCAGCAAAGAAGAATAAATCAGCCATTGTAAGACCATGTTTAGGGAACAATTTATACTTGTAAGCTCTCGTATTATGTGCTATTTTCTCATTGAGGAATTTCCTCAGTTGTTCTTCCATTCAGAACAAATGTATGGGTCAGTCTTCATGAAACGAGAAACACACCGACCAAAAGAAAAAATACTCACTTGACCCTTGCTAGCAAACACCTATACTTAAAAGCAGGCATACATCTCTTTACTTCAGCCTACATTGCAAGTAAACAAATAGTGACATCCTCACACCACTTTTCCATTCAAAAGATTATTACAAAGAACAATTGTCATAAAACGATAAAGTTTTCAGTTATGATATTTCAGAATATAAACTTTGAGCTGATGTAATGCTGAGTAATGAATATTCATGGTGGTTAGGAGATGAACCCATTGTTCAGCAGGTTTAACCTTGCTTGAAAAATAATCTTCAATGAATAAAAACTAAGAATGCGCAATAATGTCGATTGTGCTTTCACAGAGGTGCTTTTGATACAGCAGAGCAGCCACGTTGTCATGCCCAACAACAGTCAATCGTGCCTTCACACAGGCAGCTCAGATCACTTTAATGGACGATTCACTTATATATATGGCCTGGCGACTCATGATCCGCCCTCTCACTCAGGGACCTTCCTCCTCAACACTTGCTCGTCCGGTGACTGATGATCATTCTTTTCACTCAGGGACCATCTTGTAAGAGATCAGCTTCCCACACCACTATATACCCTGCGATGTTGAGGCACGCAGCATTGTTGATTCATGTTGGCATGAGGCATCTTCATTTTGAATTGCTGTATCCAGAATTAACTTTTGTGGTTCTGGGTTTCATTTTCATGTTGTCTCCCTTGATGAGCTGATTTCTTGTCTTTCACTTTTGGCTCTATCACAGATTTATGCATTTTTCTTTCTTTGGTCCTCGTTACCGCTGCACCCTTCATCCAGTCTTCCGGGTCATTAGGATGTCATGCCCCATCCACATTTCCGATGACTTTGTCACAGATGGCATACAGTAAATTTTTCAGTCGAGAAAGGGATCCTCATGATGACTATTGACTGTTTCACGAGCAGCATTGTGCTATCAATTTGAATGATCACACACTTTCTGCCTGTAATCTGCTCATCTCTCACAAATTTTCCTGACTGCCTTGGGACCCTGTGATTTTGATCTTACCTCATTCTTTGGAAGATTTTCAACCCCCTTTGTCACATTCCAGCTTTCCCAGTGAAGTGATATTGTGGCACCAGCTTTTATAAGCTTATTACATAATTTTATATTCTTCCACAAGCTTACGTATTATTTTCTTGTATTGATGGGAGGTTGAATAAATGGATGTTCTTTTAAGTCATTGTTCAAAAGTGATGATGAAATGCCAAGTGACGAATTAAAGTAAATGGCTAAACAGAATTGAAAAAACAATGCATGGGAATCACCTGATCTGGTGGTTTAGACAAGATATCATTCATCAGAGACCTCACTATCAGACAGGCTTCATTGGACAATAGCAAAGATGGAGATGTAAGACGTGGTGGACCGTTAATTTTTAGGTGTATCCATCTTATGATTGACATCTGGTCAGATGAGAATGAAGAACTAGGATCTAAGTTGATATATTATGCCAATGCGCGAGTTAGGTGTAAGGCATGGTTATGTGTAAGCCCCACTTCCCATGTCAACACCTTAGGGCATTGTCGGGTGGATGGGGAGTACAGACCCTTTTTCAGATTTCACGCCTTGTGTAAGGGATGCTTGGCCTATCTTGCCTTTTGTCAGTCAGCGTGTCTGGCTGTGGTCACCTGGAAGGTATTTTTATGACGCCTCAATGCATGATAACGGCTTAATACAGGTGTATATTTTTAATAGATCACTTGTTTGGTAAGAAACCAAATTCAATAGTGAGTGGCTGCTGAACTAAATAATTTTAAAAGAAAAAGAATTTGATGATAATTAAAATGAAAGATAAAGAGGAAAAATTCTGATCCCTAGGATTTCTTCCCTGTTTACCGGGTTTCCCGATTTCCTGGGTTCCCGATTAGAGAGGTTTCATGTACCAGGATTTGCTGATGCCTGTTCATCATCTTCTGGTCGCAGTTTCTCCATGAAAAATTCAGGAGTTCTTCTTTTATCTTTTTTCTCTTGTTCTTATTCTAATCTCAGTTTTCAAGCTCCAATTTCTCTTGTCACCTTTGTTCCTATTCTCATTCCTCCTGTTCTAATTCTCATTCACATTCTTTAGGAAGATTGCTTTCCTGGGCAAGCCTTGCTAACAAGGCAGACATTCTTTGGCGTAGGAAGTTTCAAATTTTGCTCTCAAAATCTATGTGTGCTGCTGAAATGTTTAACAAGTGTGTAAGGCTGGTGTGAAATTAAGATGTAGAGCTCAGCAAAGAGATAAATAATTTATAATATGTCTTAGGTTTATGTTGTGACAGCTTTCATTTTTATTTCTTATCGGCCCAAAATATTTAAAGGTTGGTTTGAAGTGTTACATCATACTCTTTTGCTTGTGAGAAATTTAGATCTAACTGACCAATTTTGTCAAAGCGCTTAACAACTTTACTGACTGTACATTTTTAATCAAAATTCAATTCTATCATCTCAAAATCTTCAGTTTTTCCACTACATGTGAAGAGTATTATAAGGGAAACGTCAAACAAGAGAAAAACTTCTGGATGTTTAATATTTTTAATCCTTTATTTATCATCCATTAGGCATGCTGAGAATGTTGTATTTTTAATACAAATATTGTTATCTTTTTTTTTATATATCTATCTTGTCAATTTTTTAAAAGCGTATTTGATCAAATAGCAAACTGTTTCAACACAAAAGCTAAACAAAGTGACTGTCGTAAGTTGTGACCTTTTGAGACATGGTCATATAAATTTTGTTAGTTGTTATACAGTGAAAGTAGTCATGGTCTAAGAACATGTAGCCTTTGTTAATCATGGGGTACCTGACATCGTATGGCCATGGGAATTCAATACTTTACTTCTTGTCAGTATCTGCACGCTTGAATTAGCTAACACAAACATTTTCAACCGGTCACTCGAAGTTTCAAAGGTGTCCAAACCTCCCTCTGATCGCTCTTTCACTAAGGTTTGACACTATCATGCCTTGAGTTACACGACTTGCTCATATATTGTCTGATTCACATGTATTTTATGTGTTCATGACATGCCATTTTTTACTTACTTCTAATTGAAAGGGATGAAGATCATCATACATTGGACTCGGTATTTTGGAATGTTTTTAAAAAAATTAAATGTGACAATGAAGGGGGGATGTTAGCCGGATGGCAATGGGATTAGGTGATGCATAAGAGTGACTTTATATAAGAAATAAATTGTAGTCTGGGAAAAGGGGGAAAATGCCAGAGTGGGATGCTAAACGACTGAATGTTAAATGAAGCCCACTGTATGGTCAGAGTTAGCTATTATCAAAGCAAAGATTGTTTGTAATGCTTTAGTACTGGTAGTTGGGTATTGCATGATTGAAATGATGAAATTATTATTTAGATTATTAACCTTAAAGAAATTGCATTCAACATGTATTGCACATATATTTTCACAGTCTTCCCATCACTAAAAAATTGTTTATACCGGAAGAAGCAGTTAATAGACTATTACTACCAACTGTATAGGTATGAGAATCAATAGATTACAATAGTTTGAAGTCGTCACATGTTGTCAAAAGTTTATTATTTTCAATTCCTCTCATGCCTCTTAAATTACTCTTAATCTTATTAGCAATTTTTATTCAGACTTTATTCTTTACTATTTGATATATCGCAAGTCTCATGGCATTCTCGTACTTGCGCAGAAAAATGATGGCTGCAACAAAATGACATGCACCAACTGTCGCACCTATTTCTGCTGGTTGTGCCACGCAGAGTTGTCTAGATCCGACCCCTACAATCATTATCAGCACCCAACATCTCCATGTTCCAATCGCCTATTTGAAGGGATGGAACTGCCAGATGTTGAGGATGATGTGATTGACTATTTGGAAGCTCAAGGACTCTTGCTCGGCAGTGATGATGAAGATGATGATGATGATGGTGATGACGACGGCATTGAGTTTTTAGTTGAAGCTTTGTGATATTTGCTGAGATGGAGATTTACGTGTTGGGTGAGAAAAAACATTTATCACAAAAGCTTTCAATATGCTATCCTAGCTTTCTGATCCATTGGCTCATTTTGCAAACATCTCCTCTGTCTTATGAAATGTGCATCCAAAGCTACCTACAGCTTCTAGAAAGTTAAATTTTTGTCCTTCATTCATACTGCCTTTTTATTTTCATGATTCTTTTCAGTTATTTATTCAGTTAGGAGATGTTGCTTCATCATCATTGATCATTTTGATCATAAATCATTTTTTCGTCTCACACATATATGCTTACTTCCTCAAACATTAATTTTGTCGTGTATTTAGTCGCTTCACTACCTCAATCATGGGTTCATCTGGTATTTATCCTCTTTCTCAACCTCCATTATCATTTTGATATCTACCTTCTTCTTCAATTATCAGTCCTGGTAATTTGATACATCTCAATTACATTGACTCAGTCTTTCCTAAGTAGCTTCCTCTGTCATTGGTAAGGGGACTTCATTTGTTAATTTCCAATCTGTTGTTACTAGTTGTTACTAGTGAGTGAAGACTTTTTTTTTATAATCCACATAAGATATTTTTAAACTTGGAATTGCATGGCTTAGACACTAGTAATAATGATTTTTTGTGCAAAGGCATCCGTTCTGTCACTTTCTCCGCTCCATCATCTTATTGTATTCGCATAAGTGTCCTGTGCTTGAGGTATCAAGCTCTGCTTTTCATTCATTTCTGCCCGAAGGGATTAGATTATACATATATGTAATCAAGCACAGTGCCTTATGGTCGCATATAGCCCCTCTGGGCGAGTTTGTGAATTTGAGATAAAAAAGGCGGTCATGTCGAGTCACCCTTCACCCATCCTCTATTTTTTTTACTACCCTCATCATCCATTGCCATCCTGCACCTTCCATTACAGCCAGTGTTTGCATAGTGTGCACTACCCTCCCTATCTCCTCATCATCCATGGTCAGTGCTGATTCACAAATGTTCAAAGATTTTCCTACCCTGCAAAGTTTGTTTTAACCCAACCGTTTCTTTTTAATTTTTGGCTGAGTGCATCCAGCGTGTTTCATTACTCCTTTTTCTGTACAGAAGTGATGGAAACTTTTAAAATTAACTTTTAATGGATCTTTTAACGTGACGATAGCACATAAAATTAAACCCACAATATGCATAAAAAACAACAACTCAATAAATTTATACACAACCACGAACTTAGGCTTAGGAGGGAGAATTTTTTGTGAAGATTTTCTTTTTTATTATCCACATAAGATATGTGGCCAGACAGAATATAATTATTTTTTTCTTAAGTTAATGCAAAAAAAGGAATTTTTTTTCTTTGTTATGTTTACTAATGAATATGAAAGAAGTTTAGCTTTGTTTTGTATTCTTTTTTATCATGAAGAAGTCTGACAAAAAATGTATGATCTCACACTCACAGGTAATAAAGAAATATCAGTCCAGGAAGCCTATCCTTGTTGAATTTCAAAACTGATATTTGTGGCTTGGTTAAAAACTAGCACACGTCAGTGGAAACAAAAGATTGAAAATTGTGAAATGTTCACCACTTCACTCGCATCTTTTTGTATTTTTTTCTTTGGAAAAGTTAATTATTCAATGGAACCCACTTACAAGGGCATTGGATGCAGTGAGATTCTGCTTATAACAACATCATTTCAAAGTAACCTTTCCCCCTTATTTATCATCAGATAGAGGGCGAGTCTCTTATGGTGATGATGACAGCTGGATTTGGTTGTATGCTTCAGCGAGACCAATTTTGCGGGAAATAAAAAGAAAGAAAATCTCCAAATGTTATCAAGTCCTCTGGTAAAGGAATTGAATGTCAGTGCTGTGCCAACTAATGGTTCACTGTGAGATAGTAGTCACCACAGACACATACCTTTCGTGTTAGCTGCTTGTTTGAGTTTTTCTTTTTCATTGGCATATAACTGGTGTACCAAAGCTGCTGAAGATTGCAGGCTTCCCATACACCTTTAGCGATTCTTTCATCGTAAGCTGCTTTTATATCCTCCTGTAAAGTTATTGGAATACTGAGAGGCTTACTAAATTTTAGAATCGCATTTCCTTTGAATGTAATGTCTAGCTCTTTCAATATGCCTAACTCAGATGAGAGGAGAGAAGGGAATTCTCCACACAGTTGTTTTCAAGCCGATTGTAAATAATTAGACTTTGATATCTTTGTAGTCTTCTGATTTCTATCTTCCATTTACTGAAATCTGAAGTAGTTGTATGGTTGCCCTACCTAATATGTTCACATGTGGCACCTCTGACCCTTGAAAGCACACTGATTCTGGGCAAGAGCTACGCACTTTTGACTTCACTTGTGAAAGAGTTGAGAATTGGTAATTGATGTCTTGATGCCGATCGAAACTTGTCTTTGACTTCTTGTAGCAGTGGTTTCCCTAAATGGAGCCAAATATCTGATGAGATTAAATTGGCCCCTGCACCAGTGTCTGCTTCAAAACTGAGAGAGCTGAACATTCACAACGACCACAGGTTCCATGAGAAAATCTTTTGGCTTTTGTCAATCTGTCAACTTTTTAGACTTTGTACTATTTTTTGCAGTGGGAGAAGTGGGGAACTTTCAGATTTTAGAGACTTTCGTTGAAATGGATGATGACAGAAAAGTAGAGCTGACTAAGAACTCTCTAGATCTAACTGAATCTAGAGTAAAGTGACATGCGGTCAAGTGAGCTTACAGTGAAATGTTAAACCCCTGCTGAAGTCAGGAACTGGACATTTCTAGACTTCTCTTATTTCTATCTAGAGGTGACTGTTGGAGTTTGGGTTATACTTTAATTTTTATAACTTTACAGACTTAAAAATTTCAAGAAAACGAACAATATTCTAAACAAAATTAATATTTTCCAAATCTGTGTTTAGTTTAAACTTTTGTTATTCAATGCACTTGCAAGTACACAACTATGATCAAGTTATTTCACTATTCTCAATATTCAACGGAAAATCAATTGAAATTTCAATATCAGACCAGAGTGATGTGATGCTTTGAAAACTTTACCTTTTTTTTTTAAGCTTTGCTAGATTTCATATTTTCTTTAATATATATATATTTTGTACTATAGTGCTGCCTAAAACTGAGAAAAATGTTTACCTTTGTTTGCTTTATACTTCAGAAATATTTTAGTCTTTTTGTTTTTTTTTATAAGCTTTGAAAATAATGGATAAAATACCTCCAAAATGCTTGATATACCCGCATTTTGTTTTACCATTGATATCAGTGTTGTTCATATTATAATTTTGTTAGTCTTTTAAAAGGCATAATGACCTTTGAATATACAACAAATCCTTTGTCATGCAAATTACGGTATATAGCTTGATTCTAAATTATTCCTGTTTGTGATGTGCTCTTAGCTATCACTACTTACAAAATTAGACGATGGATTCTTGCTTTGAAATGTGACAGCAGGATGAACGCAAGTAATTAAATTTAAGGAAACTACAGGAAGAAATCATTTGCGTGAGACAAGTTTCAATGTATATTTAATGGTATTAGTAGTAGTAGCTCCACCCAGTATTAGAATTGCATTAGTAGCTGTAGTCTCAACATTTCCCCTCCTCCTCTGTGTGCTCTCAAGCCAGTCTCTATCTCTTTCTATCTATCTGTCTGTCTGTCTGTCTGTCTGTCTGTCTGTCTGTCTCTCTTTCTCCCTTTACCCTCTCTCTCTCCTATTTTCCCTCGCTTGATCTAACGGTACTTTGCCTTTAGCATCCTTTTCATTGTATACCATGTCTGTGCGTGTCCGTGTGCGTGTGTGTGTGTGTGCGTATGCGTGTGTGTATGTGCGTGTGTGTATGTGCGTGTGCGTGTGCGTGTGTGTGTGTGACTAATGAGAAAGAAGAGCCAACAGGGGCAGAGTGGGTCGCTTCAGGCCACCACTACCACCACCCCACCCCCACCACCACCACCACCAACAACAACAACACCAGTCTCCGCCACCCGCCATCCCAAACCTAGCAGCAGGCACCAGTAGCGTCACGCATGGTTGAATCTTAGGGGATGGGGGGTGGGATCTGGTAGGGATGAGAGCGGGACTTGGGGGCTCGCGGCTATTCTCTGCCGCCACTGTCGGTAGCACGCGACCGTCTG
>JAUEKT010210853.1:0-19311 GCA_031762655.1 Doris verrucosa
TCAGATGCACGATTGCGCATATTTGCATTAATGACAGGTCAAATCAAAATAGCCTAATACACGGCAGATTTTTTATACTGAATTTAGGAGAAAACCGCATGTAAATCGGTCCAGTATCAACAGAGGAGATCGCTGCAGCACAGTATCAAGTTTACCGCTCTTATTTATATAGATACTAACACAGGGTAACGGAATATAGAAACTTACCATCCGTCACCCCCAACCCCACCCGCGACCCTTCCTCCCACTCAACTTCCCCTGTTTAGCACCTCTCGCATCTACAAAGATATCCTCAGGCCAAAGATGTCATCTGGTGCAGAATAAAAGACACCTCCATATCTATTGAAGTGTTCAGTTGACATGGGTAGTATTTTACACTTGGTTCGCCTTTCGGTATTTGGACAGAGATCAGAAACCACGCTTTAATTGGACCCAAAGTCACGCCCCACAATGGAAACACAGGGCCGTCCCTTTGAAAGAAAAAAAAAATCTTCTGTAATCGGAATCAAATTTTATTTTCAAATGCCTTTGTCAGTCATTCAAAAGAAACTCTATGTTTATGGATCGGTTCTACCTTTTGTATGAGGTCACGCTCCGGAAGAATGGTTCGTTTACTTTAATAATAGTATGAACAATTGTAACACAACTTTTGTATTTGGGAAGCAATGTTTATGTAGCCTATTTCGATCAATCTGTGACGGATTAAGAAATAGTGTCGCTGGCCATTGCTTGCTCAAATTGTACCCTTGTCACACTTGTTACCTTCAACGTTTCCGTCTTCGCCTATTCTCATATTTCTAAGAGCCAGGGTTTGAAAAAGATGAATGTTGTCAAATAGAATTTGAAGCCAGCGGCAAGTTTTGTTAATACTATGGACTTAAAAACGGCAAATCTCACAAACCCGGAGAGAAGACAAGAAGGAGAGGAGTGGAGATAAAGTTAATTAGATTATTAATGAGAACATTTAATGAAAAGTTGTAATATAGCGCCTTTCAGAGGAATGAATTAAGACCGTGCACTTTCAAGTAGATACAATAGTTTCAATTATGATTTAAATAAATGTATTGTAACATTGTCTGTCTCAAAGTGAGAAATCGTACCAGATCTAGAGAATATTCTCAGATCCTTTATGGAAAAATCACCTTATCTTATCTTATTTAGGGAGAGGAGACAAAAGAAGACCATATTATTATAATACAAATGCAATATTAGAAGTAAATTTCTCCCGAGTCTTTGAACGCTTGTGTACTTGAGGCTACCGAGATATCTAGTCGTGAATCATTACTGATGAAAATAACAATAAAGCATGTCCATTAACTGGTTTGAAGTAACTTTTGCTTCCGATAACTTATGTGCTCACTAGCATGGGAATAAAGTGAGGAATATGTGAACAGTGTCTTAACCAGTCAAATTAGTCGAAGAGCTTAATACCACAGATAAAGATAAAATCCATAACAGATATTTCTGAACCTGTGTGTATCTAGTCTCATGTACCACATTTGTGTGTATGTGTGTGTGTGTGTGTGTGTGTGTGTGTGTGAATTTTTGTTGCAAGTATGCAAAGTATATTATTATTGTAAAGCGCCTTGAGGCTTCTGCAAAAGGCGCTATATAAATGCTCTTATTATTATTATTATTATTATCTTCATTGATTATTTTTCTCCCTTCTTTGATTTCACCAGATAAGCGTTTCTTTCCTTTATTTTATTCAGTTTGTTGTTTTTTGGGGGAGAAATAATTTTTTGCTTTGTTTATTTTAAAGCCCAGAAAAATCCCCAAATGTTTGTTAAAACTTTTCGTTTTTATTGCAGTATGTTTTATTTTTAGATTATTTTGCTGCTTGTTCTTATTCCACTTTATGATGGATTGAAAACGAGATCCCATAGTTTGGTTGTTTTATAGAAGTGTCAGTATTTCGGTGTTCTTTCATTGACTTTAGTTTTTGAAATATAATTTTTGCCCAAATCACTTCCATCCATCCACTTACGTATAAACATAACCCATCATAGATACCCACGAAAGCGAACACATGCATATTCTCTCTCTATATATATATTTTGTGTTTGTTATCACTAATGAAAGCTAATAAAAGCTCAAATGTTATCTTGTTCACAGATAAAACAGATTCAGATAAGAAAGGAATTCCTCAAATAACAAGGTAATCAAATAGGCCTTTGGCAATTATGTCTGTCCGACAACATAAATATAATTGTGTATTGCCTTTTCCAAACCTAAGGGAAATGAAACAGCTTTTGATGACAATGGATTCATTGAATTCTCATAGTTGTTACTGTTCTGCCATGTATGGAATTTCTAATATTTTAATAATAAGCTTCTAAATCCCCATTGCAAATTGTCAAAGTAGCAGGAATCTGTTCATGGCAGAATGTTAAGGACAGGTTATTGGAAAGGATTTCTTTTCAATAGATTGTAGAGTTAGTTAAGGGGAAATTTGAAATAAGAGTTGTGCGAGATCTTTCCTGAGAAAAACAACTTTGTTTCTGACAGATCTCGAAGTCTAAGCTAGGCTAACTTCATTCAATTCTTTCATTTCAACTCTACCATAATCTTTGAGCTTCTCGGAGAAGATGTCAAATCCGGCTTTATTTTGTACTTTTTTTCCAAAATGGCGTTATAAGTCCTTGTATGGCATGAAACATGAATTAAATTCACCTTAGATGGAAAAAGACACTGGGAAGAATTGCAGGCCCTTATGGCAACCATGTGGGGACTTCTTTAATTATTTTTGTTGTAGTTATCATTAATATTGCATTCTTGTACATACCCTTATTTCTGTAGATATGGCTTTGCCAAAATAGGGCTAATTTTTCTACTCTTTTGATTTTCCTGGGTGGCAACTATTATTTGACTACTGTTTTATCAAGGTTTTATGAAAGGTTGGCGGATACTCTCGGTAGATTGTGCTTTTTTCTTTGGCCTCTTCATCACTCCTCTCATATCTTGATACTTCCTCTTAAATCACCATCAATTCAGCAAAGATGTATGATAGAATACATTTCAAAGAGACAAACATCAAAGCCCTTTTCTTTTATGCTTTCGTTTTAAGGTCCTTTGTTTCTGAATCAGAGGAATCGTCCGTGTCTGTCTTTGAATCATCTAGCTCATCCCCAGACCCAAGAGTCGCAACTCAGGTATTTTCAAACCTATCCAATGTGTTATGAGGACAAAAGTTATGATTTTGATCAAGTGTATCTGATTTTGCCTGTAGTTTTTCATTGTTTCTCAGTGTGTGCATGCATGTTCTAAATGATATTTTTAAGGGAGTCAGAAGTGTTGTACAAAATTCATTGAATGTCCACCTTTTCTTCTACTCTAATTTTTGTTGCAACATTACTGTACGCTCAGTGGTCTTTTTATCATTTTTTACCCTATGATTTTCTTTTTATGTAAGGACTATTTTTGTATTATTTTGTGAGTTCGATGATGCTAAATGACATCTTTCTCCTATCCTGTGATTTGTCTCTGGTAGTCATTGTTAACAAATGGCTTACTTAACTTTCTCATTGTTGATTGAAGATGAAAGGGAAAGAACTGTTTAATATTTGGTTATGGCATTGGAAAGATAAAGGTAAAAGCTGCTGCACAGGTCTACATATTTGCAACATCATTTCCATACAGATCTGTGAGATATAGATTCCTATGCATTTGTACCTAAGAGAAGCTTATTTGATAAATCATGGCTCATACTATTAATACACATTGATTATGTTTGTCCTATATTAAATATTTAGTATTTTAATTTAAATTCACAAAAATATGATATTCCTCTAATGACTTTAGCTAGTGCAATATACATATTTACATAAGCTTCTATAACGTCTTATTTATGCTCTTCTTGTCAATATTCTTTAATTTTCTATGAACATCCAGAATTCAACGCGTTGTAGCTTTTTTATTTGGTGCTTTGATGTTTCGCTGTTTTGCATTTTTCTTTACACAAGCCAACATTTTGTTTTCAGCCATCAGCATCAGAATATGTGCTTCCAGGTTCTGCCAACATTGAACAAACTGAAATTCACTCTCTGTCCTCTCATGGTAATTTTGAAATGGCTGCATGTACTTAACAATCTGAACTAAAAGCAAATATGTAACTTCTTTGTAACTTCAGTGCATACTATCTTGCATCTTGGGTAAATTATTGAAAATAACTCTGATCTTTCAATTTTGTTTCAAGCAAATATACTAAAGAGAATGCCGTTTCAAATGCATCATGCTCCGTGTTTTGCAGTTGTACTTATTAATCACAACTAAGGTCAAGGTCTATGTTCATCAGTCACATCTTATATTATTTTGTTGCTTAACAATGTATCTCATCATTTCTTAGCCCTTTTTATGACAGATTTGGTGAATTTGTCTTTTCTTCTTTCTTTATTCAAACTTTCATGTCAAATTCAATGATGATGTCTATTTTTAGCTACACACCATTTTAAAAGCAATAAATGGGAACTAAACTCAAATTGGTATGAGTAGTATTTAGTAAAAAGGTGAAAATCTAGAAAGGCAAAATTTGGGTAGTAGATCTGTAAAAGATAAAGGTTTATATAACTTGAAAGTGTTTTTTCTTGAAAACATCTTCAATGCAGATGTGCAAAGCAATTTCATTAAATACAATTTGAATCAATGCATCATTTATGATAAAGTGTTTAATCAAAACAATTAATTAACCAATTCCTTTAACAGGTTTAGAATTAACACTGGTTGATTCTAGGTCAGATGAAGATGAAGATTTTCCTGAAATCCATTTACCCGATCAATCAAAACCTCAGTCAGACCCGCTGAGCGTTGTTCTTAGTCCCCGATGTGTCTCAGGTACTCACACTTTTTTGTTTATGATCAGACACTCTTTTCTTTTATTGTCTCTTTTAACTGAATTTTACATTACTGTGGATATTGTTGTTGGTTTTTTTTTGGTTTTTTTTTTGTTTTTTTTTTGCTGTTTTATGCATTCCTTTTGTCCTGATCTAATAAGTAAAAACCAGTGTGTGTATAAAACAATTTAAACTCTATATAACAGATAGGGTCTATAGATCTGTGCAACTTGTCAGCTTGTGACTGACTTTGTAAAATTTATCGCTCTCCCAAATTAATTTGACTTGTCTCATTTCTGTCTGTAGTTTCTCTTAACACACTACTAATTTGTCATTCTAAAGTTAGCAGGCACGATTTACAAGTGAATTTGCTTTTTTTTTCCCTACTGGCTTTTATATGCAAATGTCAAGCAGTATGCATTTTGCTAAAAAAATTGTATTACAATTACAGAGTTTGTGTGAGAACGTGAAAATGTTGTACAAGTGAAACAACTTTTTACTTTTGCTGTGGTACACTTGACCTACTAACAAATAAACAACAACATAAAGCTGTTATGTCAGCTCATTTGTCAAATCAGTGAATATTTGAAAATTATGCTTTTTCAGCGCTGAAATATTTCCAGTTATCATTGTGATGTGACTGTCTTTCAATTACAGTCCAGAGTGGTATGGGAGAGAAATTCATTCATTCTCCTTAGTTTGTGCATGTTTGAGGGTGCTGGGCTTTATCTTGGAGAGGATGTACAAACCTTATCCCAATGCATGGCTTCTTCGGAAACATGGATAAGGCTTACCCAAGTACAAGGGCAAGGCTTTTGTTTCTGCTTTATTTTTACCTTAAGCCTTTTACAAAGGGTTCCTGTACTTGGGGTTTGCTTTAGTGTCGAGCCAGAGTTGTGAAGGTTGTCGACCAAGATGACGTTCAAATTATCGCTGGATTTTCAGCTTGGATATCTAATGTCTCAATGTTGCATATTGCTACTATCTTATTATATAGAAGAAAGAAATAAGCGATAAAAGAAACTTAGTTTATTTCACTTTATTCACATTTCTGTCCCCTAAAATTTCTTATAGAGGGATCAACATGCGAGATATTCAGGTATGTAGAGTAGATTTTCAAAAATGTAATACACTTATATGTAGGACTAGAAGAAATATTTGTCATGCTCCTCATCTTTTTGAGTTAAAAGTAGAAAAAAACAGATAACAGCCGCAAATGTTACTCTTACTTTACCATAGGATAATTTTAATCTCCCCCCCCCCCACTCCCTCCTCCCCCATTCCATTCCTCTCATTTTTCTAATGTCAAGGGAAGGGGGTTACTTTAACCATGAGTGAGTTTTCTTTAATTAATGAGATTGTTTTTATCTTTATCATGTATTTGATGTAAAAAAAATATATTATTTTAGTTGTATTGTAGAATTAAAATTACAAAAATGAGTTTGTCACTAACAACACAGCCTCATTTAATGAGTTAAACTGTCAGTGTGATAATGTCACAAATGTACATTCAGTCATAATTCTACTCATTGTTTGTAAAGTGTCTGGCAACCTCACCAAAGTATCATTATTCATTCATTGTGTAATATCATTGAAATCTTTTCCTTGGTTTTTGGTCTCTTTCACTTGAAAGCTATTCATTTTCTATAATACTCATATTCATTTCATTTGAAGATAGTCACATTATATGCATTCTATTGCCAGTTAGCCATCTACTAGTTACCCAGTCATAACCCATAGAAACAAAATAAATTGTCATAGACGACATACCAATGTCCATTGATCCAGCATTCTCACTGATAAATCATTTTTAGGGGAATGGACAATGCCAGATAGATGGCAGTGGGTTGTATTGCAATAGATACCTTTTTACTCCAAGACATGGATTAATGATCAGTCAAGTTCAGAGTTTTAAAATGGTAAAATTGATGAGAACTAGCTTCAACGTATTGACTGCTACAATTTAAACTAGTTTAAAATTTAACTAGTTTCGAATCTTTACCTCCATTACTGCACAATTGTGCATCTTGATTTCAAAGCTATGCATTTGTAGTCTGCATTGTGCCCAGAGCACAAGTTGCATGCCTGCAATTCAATAGTTATGCAAAAAAGAATTAAAAAGTGACTTGCATCATTATTACAATAGTACACTCCAGCACCTTTAATCTAGATCTTCCGTTTGTAACACCACACTCTCATAGGACAATCATTCCACACTGCATGTTTATGTGTTACTTTTGACAAATTTGCTCATCTTATCTTAGCTTTGACTTGATAACAGGATGCGTAGTTTGTCAACTCTCTCTCTCTCTCTTTCTCTCTAAATAAAAGTTGTGTGATTTTTCATCCTTACTCAACTCCACGTCCATACCCCACCTCATGTTAAGAATCCATCTCTTAACCCCTGATGATTGGTGTTGAAAAAGGACAACCAGTTTGTCACACGTCTTCATCTTTGTTTTATCCATTATTATAGTATCTTTTTAGAAATCTACTTTATTTTTTATTTATTTGCCTGTTGTTTAGGTGATGCTAATAGTAATAGGTCTAATAGAATAAAATTAGTCATGGGGGCGGACAGCATGTCATGTAATGAAACAGTGGAGATCACTATCTGAGAACTCATTGAAATGAGTGATGTTGCGGATTCATTTTTAACTTTATCATATATATTTTGTTGAAAAGGAGTTGCATGGTACAGGAACTCACTTACCGACTGCCGATGGCAGAGAATATTTGTTTTATCTTTTTAAATTATTTCTTGTTGCTGTTCTTACTTCAGTTCTAGAAGTTATTTTATTTATCAACAAAAAGTAATTTCATGTCAAAGTTCATCTAGAGGATTTTTTTAGCCCATTTTATGTTTTTTAAAATCATACTTTCAATACGAGACACAACTCTAACATTGCAGTACCTACATACCGATATGCCCTGAATCAAGAGGACTTTAGAAATGTATATTCCATACTGGAAATGAGATGTATAACTTGTAACATCCACTAAAATTTGATTGTGATCAGTTGATGACTGCTGCTGATAAATACTTTTTAAGAATTTACCTTCTGTTTTTGTTTACTTGCATTTTCCCTTATATTTACCCTGAGGCAGCATCAAATGGTTAACAAGTTACAATTAAATTTGAAATAAACAAGTAAACAAATTACTACTCTTTTATAAGCAAAAAAAATGCATAATAGGTTCTGATACTGATACTTCTCTCTGATCTGAGATTTGTTTTTACCCCATTTGAAACCACATCCTTCCATTTTTTCAGGACCGTAACTAAGAGTTCAATTTCATTCATAAAACAAATCCAGCCCATATAGTTTCCTGTCGTTTAGAATCAATGAAACAGAATCACTCTCAAAATGTGTGTTGGAAATATTGAATGAGAATTAAGGTTTGACTTTTTTTCTGTGTTTTTGTTAAATGCATTATCAGAAACCTTGTTATGTCACCAATACAATGTATTATGCAACATTTTACAAAGAATGACTTCAAATGGGGATGATTCAACAAGTTTAAAATGCTTTAAAACTTCTCACTATTTATTGAAATTTGAAAGACTTATTTTATTGATTTGCATTACTGTATGTTTTTTGTTTAATTTTTTTGTTGACTAGGTTTCAAGATGATGATTAGAAAAAAACACATTGATAAAGATAAAGTTCCAAAACAAAGCAACTCCATCCCTTAATATATATGTTTATCTTATGATGTGAAAAGGCTATTGAAAACAAAAAATGCTTTTTTTAATGCCTTTGTTACCATGACAGCAATTTAGTACCATTAGATAGTGATTTGCTGGGTTAGTTTTTAGATGTGTGCTGAATAAGTAAATATGAAATAGAGCAAAAGCTAGATGACAATTAATGGCTTTGCTATAATAGTAAGAAATTAATTTACTTGATGTCCGTCTTTGTCAATGTATAGTAGAAAATATGAATGATTTTGTCTGACAGTGCAGTGCTATTGGTATTGAGAAAGTTTCGTTATTTTCACCTTCTTGAATCATTTCTTAAATTATTATGCGGTTGTTGATTTTAAAAGAATTGGTCTATTTTGGTTTTCAAAGATTAAGCCAAAAACTTAGCTCTAAGAAATTTTGTACCTTCCTTGCCAATCTTTGTCATTGAGTAAGATAACAAAAAAATGAATGAAAGAGTAAGAATTGTATTATTCTATTTTTTCTATGAGAGCAGACAGAAAAATTGGTATGTCTTAACAGGCTCCCAAAATTTAACTGTATTTTTCTAGATATTTTCTACTTATCATGCTAAACCTTTTAATTTATGCATTCTGACAGAGGCTCATATTCGTTCATCCCAAAATTCTGTTATGATTTTTTTTTTCAGGTAACAAAGACGAAGTCCGGAGCGGACAGCCAGATGTCGGCATGCTTGGTCCACCCTTGAGAGTTCCAAAGTCAGCATCAAGTCCAACAGTGTCGGGAGAATCTCAAGCTTCCATGCCAAGTTCCCTGTCGGCTCCAATGGGTGTCAGCCGTGACTCTATCGACTCTTCCTCAGACTACCGATCTTCAAAAGAAGCTTCCCCTTATATTGATCCCACACCAGAGGCGATTGAACAAAAGGCATTCATGTCATCACCAAAAGCTAATAGGATGCATGAATCACACTCTACTGGAGATTTAATGTGCAGGAATGACAAAGCTATATCCGAGGACGGTAAATCTGGGAATGCAGAGATGATTAAAAAGAAACCTCACTCTCAGAAGCTTGAAAATATCAAGTTCTTGACGAAAGCTCCAAGCATGGATGAAGTATCTGGCATTATGGAAGAATTGGTCGTAAAAAGTGGTAACATATCGCCAAATTTATCACAAAGGTCCCCTCAAGGTCAAGTCAAAAACACTAAATCAAAGGAAGAAAGACCCGAGGATGATTTGAAAATAACCGAAAATCAAACCCTGAAATCAAAAGCAAGCAGTGTGCCTACAGATCCGAGTCCTCCCGTCTATGAAGATGAACAGCCAACCCCTCAAGGAAAACAAAGCAAGGATCAAGTTGTATTGAAGGATGAGCCTGCTTCTTCAGTGCCCTCACCACATCATGCCGCCAGTCAAAGCAAACTATTGAGAAAATCCATTCTAGAGGATGTACCCATCCCCACTGTCACCAGTCACTCATTGTCACACGGTGATGAAAGTAAATCAGACAAAAATGTTCCCCCAGTTACAATACCTGCCAGCCCTACAATCAAAAGAAGAGAAATTCCTACCAAAATCCCATCCAGCCCACCTAGTGCAAGAAGCGCAAGCACAGACTCGAAAGTTAGTGAAAGCAGATCTAGTCAGGAGCCTGAGGGAGAAAGCAGGGCTAATAGGTTCCGCCAGGAGCAAAGAAAGCTAGTGTCGGCCATAAAGACTGGAGCAACCAAAGGGAGTTCATCTCAGCCTGGTTCAAGCGTTGACCTGACAGAGATTGGTGAAAAGAAGTCTATGGCTACCACAAATCAAGGTCAGGAGAATGTTCTAACTGGAGGATGCGCTCTTGTGTCCAGTAGACCCGGATCCAAGGACATGGATCAGGGCTCATTGGAAGATGGTCACGAAATGAAATCTTCCCCCTCAAAGATAGGATCAAGTGACGCAAGAATAAGTTCCTCGCAAGAGATAAGACCTTTAGATGTGGAAAATTTAAGTCCTAATAAAGTTCAAAGTAAAAGTAGTGCTTCTGCTTTGCCAAAGTCAGGAATTACTCATGTGCAAGACCAGGGTAGTATGAAGCATGGTACAGCATCGAGTTCTGATGGATCCAAATCAAGAGTTACAAAACATAGAACTATTGCTCTGCCTTCAACCGTCTTCACAAAAAAAGAGACTGGCACTGTTTCAACGCCAACTAGCTCATCACTGTCAAGCAAATCCTCTGCCCTGGAGAAATCTCCATCTAAATCAAGTAGCTCTGCCCACTCATCATCCCTTGTAAAGCGAAGGTCGTTTTCTTCTTCCTCAAAGGAACAAAGCCCTACAGTGTGTCCAAGAGCAGCTGCTATGACAAAGTCAATGGAAGGGAAAATTTCAAAATCTAGTCTCTCCTCTAAAACTGTTATGAAGTCATCGTCGGATGTTTCCTCTGCAAAAAATCCCCAAAGCACAGAAGGAGAATTTGGAAGAGGTGACTCTTCTCCCCACTTTAAACGTGTTCCTCCCTCTGGTAGCCCCGCTTTAAGCAAGACCAGAGTGAGGCAGACATCGGGAGGCAGTCCATCATCCGCCTCTCCAACGTCGTCACCAAAACGGTCCACCGTGCCAGTCCAAAGGAAGTCCAGCACAGGAGGAGTTATCATCGTCAGCTCTCGCAAGACGCAGGAAAAGCAAATGATGGCATCAGCTCTCAGCAAGTCGACCTCAAAGTCTGGACAGTCATCTGCCTCATCGCAGTCCTCATCCTCCACATCCTCCACACCATCTTCAAACACAACAACTACCTCTGGGTCTGGCAGGTTGTCACAGGATAGAACCCCCCGCTTTGTGTAAAAAGTGTTTTTTTTGACAGGGGTAGTAAAGGAGGGCAAAGGCGCATTCAATCATCACTATTACCTTCAATTACATTTTACGTTGTCTCTGATTGATGTATTTATTTTTTGTGGAGAGGAAAGAACAAGATGGTGCCTTGGTGTCCATCTTACAAAAGTGATCATGCAGTCTCTTTCTCATTTTGAAAATGGACTGACATGAAAAGAAGAACAAACTATACACATCTAGCTACAGCCCACCAATGATTAGCACCATTTTGTTTTTTTATAAATACTGTAAAGTGAAAAACAATTCCTTTATTTTGCTATGTGTCTAACCAACCTATTACTTCAAGTGATTAATATATAAAGAATTAAGAGCTAGTGTGCCCTTGTTTACGAAAGATTTGCTTGTATCAAGTAACATCCCTTTTCACTTCACTTAGGGATGACTGTGTTATTTGACGATCAGTACCTTATGAAATTGACCAAGTAATAGCAAAAGATATTGTTGTACATTTTGGAGCTATAGTCCTTTTATTGACCATGACAGCAAAGAGATTTTTTTTCAGAAAATAGTCACATTTAGTGGAAAAAGTTTAACATTTGATGGTGATGGATAAGGGATAAAAAAGTTCATATATATTTTGTGAATGTTTTGGACCAGACTACTCATTTGATCATCCAGATAGGGTTTTAAAAGGTCATAGTTTGTCAAATGTTATCGTTTTCATACGCATGTGATCAAGGTTATCGACATTGGTCTGTCTTATTAGTCCATTTGTACACTTGTGATATTGTGGCAGTTAAAACTGCATTTTTACTTCAATTCACTATACCTGTCTTTTATTGACCTGGACAGTGATTTATGTTATTTAATAATGGAATTCCTACGCTTTTATTAAAGAAAACAAAATTTGTAAAAAGTTGCCAAAATATACATTGTTTTATGCCAAAAATGCATGTTGAATTATTTCAACTTTTTGTCTGATTCTGTTCCGTCTGGTTCATAAGACAGCCATACAGAACTATTGTATTTATGCGTTGTGTGTGTGAGAAAATACATCCATGTGTGGAAAATCAGATATAGATCTTCTAATTATAAACACGTGCTGTAGTTCAATGTAAAATAGCATCTGTGATGTAGTTGTTCTTCAGTTAGATGTGATGTGCTTTACACTTTGGAATTATAGTTCATTTATAATCACTTTATTTAGTTGTGTTGTGAGATAATCAATAATACTAAAGATGTTATCACTTAAGGGTCTCGCAAAGAGTAAACCTGATTGAATCTGATGACAGCTGGTATGTGTTACATATTTGAGGTTGCCAAATGTTATTGTTGATATACATTGATATAAACAGTGAATCATGGTTGTTATTATCATTACTATTTTTTATGATTAGGTCATGAAAAAGTCACTAGATTATGTGATTTATCCAAGTCAATCTTCAAGTTTAAATGCCACAACTACCAAATTTGAATCATTGCATTGCGAGTTTATTTCTAGTCAATTGGTTTGCAAAATGGTACTTATCATTTTCTTTTGTTTGTTGTATACAATTAGCATCTTGTCAAAAGTATTTTGTTCGGGTTTTTAGGGGTTCTAATTTTCTTCTTCTTTTATTGCATAAAGATGTAGCTGTAATTTCTAGCTTATAAAATGTGATATGATGCAATGCCATGCTGTAGGACTTCTATAATATATAGTATGATGCAACAAGTCAAACATACCACTTATATATATATATATATATAATATATACTTTTATGTCATGTATTTACTATATTATACCTGCATCTACATATATTTATATCTATAACAAATTGCATATGTGTTCTCACACTCGTCCATCTTACTTCATTTGAATATAATATGACCAGTACTTAAGTAGCCATTTTCTATCACTCACTTTCAAGGTAGATTTTACAATGTATTGTAGAACATGTAATCATTTTGTAGGTTGCTCTCTTTTTCATTCTATGCCTTGATGGAGATGATAGTTATATTTACTATCAGGATACATTATGTAACAAAATCAATAGCTTTTGTTTCAAGGGGGTAAAAAAAAGGGATGGAAGAGGGTACGGGAGAGTGGCTGACAAGTAGTCTTATTCCAACCAACAAGTGTAAAATAATTAATGTTTTTATTATTATATGTATTGAAAGTACAAACTGTGATATTTCCTTCTTTTATTTCTCTTGTCTTTTGAGAGACCTATATTAAAAGCCCTGTATTTGTTTTAACAAAATTTAACTGTTTACATTCATAACATATTCTCCCTAAACTTTCTTTAGAATATATCTCAAAATGGTATACACTTTCATCTTTAATGCCAGATTTTCAATAATGTTACATGAAGAATTAATTTGGACAGGCTATTAAGCTGATGGCATATTTCAGGTCATTTTGTAAGTTCCTGCAAGTGATGTAAAGATTAATGATTGTGATCGAATTTGCGTATGTAGTTGTAGATCGAAGTCTATCTTTACTGCACACTAATTTGGGACTTTTTGTTTCATACTGCTAGCTTGTTTTAATAACTTTTGATCAAGGCTGTATTTTGTTTGGACTGAAATTTATTCAAAATAAGATCGCCTGTCAAAAAGTAATTTGGAATTAATGCCTTTTGTATCAATGGTTTTACAAATCTTAACTTGACATTAGGGTTTTATTTATTACTACTTGATTGTTGAAGTATCCATTGTATGCTGGCTAGGGTGGGTTTGTCCCAGTGTCATTTTCTTTCAACTCCATGCTACAGTGGGCTCAACAGTCAACGGCTGGTGGAATGGTACTGTGTTTAACAAAAAGGATAAACTATCACTCTGTCAAGGCCATTTCTTCTTACTTTTTCATCTCTTCTCATGTGCACACCTAATATTTGTAGAAACGAACCTATAACTTCGTGTTTGTATCTCTAAATAATTTACTTTGTGTAATATACGATAATGATATATTAATATATGTGTTAAAGTGCAATAATGGACTTCAACAAGTGTCAGCAATGCATTTAGTAGAGCATTTACAGTGCAACCCACTTACATCTATATCACATATACCAACATCCCACATTATATAGATGTCATATCAAATCCATGGATTATCTTCATTTCTATGTTATTTAAAAAAACAGCAACTTTGATATCTAATCTGAGAGGTTTAAGCAGTAGAGGCTATTAATATATTATATGTTCAATGATGATGATGATGATGATGATGATGATGATGATGATGATGATGATGATGATTATTTCTGTTATTATTGTCATTATCATTATTTACTTATACAGTAAAACTCCGTAAAAGAGCACACTTTCCTGCTGCAACAGATTCTTTTCTGTATAATTATACTATCAAAGTGCACACTCTGCTGGTCATAAATATATAAATACAACAATTCAATATAAGAACGAGATGAGATTAACGTAATTTAAGAAAAAAAGGAAAGAAAGAGGGTTTAAATAGGACCTGCCATTAAAGGATAGCTGGCGTGCAGATTGTGCAGGGCATGTGGCAGTAACGTGATTTTTAGTCATGGCATGCCACAAGTGAGGATATTTCATGTTAAGGCCAAAATTGTGAAGGATACGGTCTCTGGCCCTCATGTCTAGTGCTGATAATTGTCTTAGAAGTGAGCCGACAGACTGCCAGTGAAGGGGGGGTTGGGAACCGTGGCCAGACTAGGTGGCTAAGTCAGTCAGTCATAGTTTTATTGCCACTGGTTGCATCACTATTCGTCGCTGTTTCATGAAGTTTAGCCTAAGCAATCCTTGTTAGGTTAGACTGTTCTCACTCTCTAAAACAATAGTAGATTACGCACATTTTCTGAATGGTTTGGATTTGATATCTTACTGAAGTAATGACATGAGTGGCAGAGAGGGTGCTAGCGATGGGCCACAATCAGTTAAAATATGTCGATTTGTCAGCATTCGTCGAAGGGTGTGCTCTGCACAAGCGCATGCTTACATCATTATATCCTCTTTTCTCCCAACCACCGTGCACTTGCACCGAGTCTTCTGTCTATTTATGTAAATTTGTCAAAACCCCATGAAATTCACGTCCTAAATTTGTTGATGGTATGGACAGCCGAACTCTGAGGCGTGGCTAGCATTAGCACCCAGCTGCTTATTTTTTTCCCCACCCTAGTGATATTGATGTCTCTTACAACTATCAGTGGGTTGCACTGTAGTGTATGTGAAAAACAAAATCATTCTTATTTTTGTAAATGGACTGAGTTGAAAATGTTATAGCTTATTGGCCTCAACTAGAGTTGCAGTATGATTTTAATAATTTTATAAACCTTTTTTTTTAAAGAAAGGATGTAATAGTCATTAATTTAATAATTTATATTCTTGTTTAACCTTTTATGGAGCAACCCAGCATACTATTATAATATTAGTACCGGTACTATTCACAATTGTTTAAAAATTGTGCATTGTAAGTGTGAATAATTATTTAATTTTCAATTTTTATTGTATAAAAATAGAAAAATCAAATTGTTGACATTTTCAATGGCTTATTTGAAGAGGTGGTGATGGGGGTTTTTTCTCCCTAGAGACAGTTGATTAAAGTACAGTCCTTACTTTGTACCCCTCAAACTTAAATGTGCTGTTGTAGGCCTTTTTTGTGATTACTGTCATCATTTGCATTTCAAAATTGAAAAAAAAAGTCCCTTGTGATATATTGACATTGTAGATCTTTTCTGCACTTCAAAAGACATCTCTAGATGTGTTTGTTATAATTATTTGGTGATTACAATTGTTCAAAAGGAGGAAATAATCTCATCTCTTGTGGAGAGACCGTGTATTGCAATTATTTGAAATACATGTGGCCATTTCATTTGAAATCCGTTACCCGGTACCATGTATCAACTGATAATCTTGGATTTTTATATATTTACATTTTAGCAGGATGTATGTCAGTAACGTCTTGACTTTTGTCGTATGTATGACTTTAAATGTGGTAGAAGTTGTGCACAATCTACAAGTTTCGTTTTTGTATACCTTTTAACTAAATGTCTATAGCTGTCTGATCTGTAACAACTGACTCACCTCTTTTTAATGAACGCACCAAGTTTATAGTATTTATGCTTCATATCCCTTCCTGTTTCTCTCACTGCAGTCTCCACGTACAACTATAGAAGTAGATCTTGTAGTAGTAGTAGTAGTGGTGTATTTCTAATGTAAGGTCAAGTCCAAGTATTTGTACAGCAAGTTTTGTCATACTAACAGCATTTTATACTGTCTGCAAGGCACAAATAAAGCATTCATATATACAATGAACATAACTTGGTTTGGTTTTATTGTTTGAACTCAAATGATTGCTAAGAAATTAAAATGTACCAAGGTTTGAGATTCCAACACTCTTACTGGAAAAGAAGAAACACAAAGGATGCTCATACTCATAATGACACACGATGTTTTTCTTCTCAGCCTTGACTCGAGATTCGAATCTCACTGTGTAAGCGCTATGTTTTTGCTCACCCCACTCTGGTACAGATAAGCTTTAGGCTTATAAAGATGTCAGCACGCTAGTGCTAGTATTTAGTAGTATGAAGTGCCCTACAGGCTGCTCTACTGTATGCTCCCCTGGGAGATCGGGAAGATTTCAAACCTTAATTGTCTGCTTATGGTTTGTTTTGAGGCATGGTGGCCGAGTGGTTAGGGTGTTCGACTGCTGACTGAAAGGTACGGGGTTCGAATCCCCTCCACGAATATCGTGTATTTTCCTTGAGCAAGAAAATTTACTCCAATTGCTACACTTTACTCAGGTGTAAATAAGTACCAGTACCAGCAAGGACTGAGGAGTAGAACCTGCAATGTACTAAGTACTAGCATCCTGTCCAGGGATGATTTTTTATCATCTGTTTCACTTAACGCTACAGAAACCAGGATAAGCTCGGGCTCTTTGGGCCTGTCCAGACCTAGAAGGAACCTTACTTTTTTTTTTTTACTTTTATGGTCTGTTTACACTAGTAAGTTATGGGAACAGAAATCCTGTCTTTAGGTGCATCACATGACTATATCAAGTGATAGCGCATTCTAGGCTCTTCTAGCCTAGATCAATGCAAGCTCTCTTTCCATTCCATTTCAACATATTTCTCGCTCATTTATGACTTCAGGGAATATTCCTGTCACTAGCGTCTTTGTTGTGGTATTGGGGTGATTTGTGTCCTCACATACCGCATCTTTCCACACCTCTCCGTCACTTGTCCCATCACACTCATCTCTGACTACCTGTCTGGAGCCTGCTTAGAACTAGCAGAAACCCCTCCACCCCAGGGATATTATATTTTAAGTGTGCCAACGTTGACGTTAAAAGAGGCATAGTGGCCTAGTGGTTAGGGCGCCGGACTTTTGTCCGAGAGGTACCGGGTTCGAACCCAGCCGTGACCATCATGTATGTTCCTTGAGCAAGAAAATTTACTCCAATTGCTTTACTCGACTCAGGTGTAAAGGGCTGGGGAGTAAAACCTGCAAGAGACTAGCATCCTGTCCAGGGGATGATCTTGTATCAGTATCATCTGTTCCGCATAACGCTATACAAACCGGGATAAGCTTTGGCTCTTTGGGTCTGGCAAGGCCCAGAAGGAAGGATGTGAAAAGGATTGAGAGGAGAGCGTATGAAGTTCAGAAGAGGAAAAGCGGTTGTCACTGAGGAATGTCGGAGAGGAAAAGAAGCCTCTCAAATAAACGATGCATGTTACCCATATTATGATAAATGAAGGCTAAACACACAGGGAGGTGAATGGAATTGCAAGTGAAAATCATTTTTCAAAAACAAGAGCAGTATAAATTACAGTGCAGACCACTTGAAACATCGGATACAGCGACATTCTGCTTATAGCGACATCACTTCAAAGTCCCGTTTTATCTTCTTTTTTTACTACTATATAAAGCGCGACTATTGCGACATTGTCCAAAGCAGTCGTGCGCCTACTCCTCAGAGACCACTGTTCCTACAGCTCTATGATTTTGACAAGGTACATTGACCATAGTGGTCTCTATTTTGGCCGAATAACATGTTTGATTTTTGTTGAAAAAGCCATCCAAAAAAATGGTTGTCATCTGGATCGAGATTAAGACTAATATTAGCTCTAGGTCTAGACCTATCTGCGACAGTACTTTCCCGTCAAAGAAAAATTCAATTTTAGACCCAGGTTCCCAGAGTGGCCTCCTAAAGGCCATTTTTTAAAAAGGCATCATTGCGAAATGCGTCGCTTACAAAAATCTATGTGACTTCGTGGCCTCTTACTAATCCGAAAGACTGCTGGAATTTTATAATAGTAGTATTTTTAAAATAAAGTAAAGAAAAAGGTACATGAAGCACCTTAATCTGAATGCGCTATTTAGGTCACAAATGTCTCTAAATGGAAAAGTCATGTTAGGCCTGCTTTTATGGTTATTAATACTCACAGAATGGGCAAAATCATTAGCCTCTAGAGCCTACGATTCCAAGCAAGTCAGTTTGAATTCAAATTATTCTTACATTTTTAATCTAAATATTCTATTGCTTTCATCATCATTCTGGGCGCGACATTATGTTGATGAAAGCCGATGAGCGTTTTTAATTCAATTTTTTTTCTTTTTTTACTCGATCATTTGGCCTCAAAACTAAACATCTGGCAACGCTGTAACGTAGGTATATTTCAGGCCTAGAATCTACTTGGAAAGTTGTAATTAAATTTGGTTCGAGAGTATCTAGATCTAGCCTAGCCCTAGACTACTAGACTACTAGAGATAATATAGCCTAGGTTTATACAACAGAGCTAGGAAGATAGAAATAAGGACAAATTATATCCATATCTAGACCTAAAGGATTGAAATTTTATAGAGGCCTGTCTTGATTTAGATCTAGGGACACTAATCCAGGCATCTTCGTTGAGTAGTTTGGTAGCACTAGGCCCCTGATTCCTTATTTTGCTCTTGAGTTTTTAAAGTTTGATTGAAATCTCTACATGAGCTATCTAAACCATCGGTGCGTGGTTATGTATCAC
>JAUEKT010210854.1:0-13602 GCA_031762655.1 Doris verrucosa
ATAATGATAATAATAATAATCATAATAATCATACTAATAATTGTATCATACCTTGCCTCCCAATGGATCATAAAAACGCATCAGTAATTGTACAGTGGTACTTTTTCCACATCCTCATCATTGAGAGCACACCTGCTAATCAACACAACGTCATCGTCAACCCTGACAGCCACAGCACAGTTGCATGAGGCAAAGCCGTTGCATGATCGATAAAAGCCATGAACCTGCAGATTGAATTCAAATCATTTACCTGGGATTCTAAAAGTTCTTTTTCAATTTACAACGCTGACAGACATGCCATTTGAAGTACAACTGTAAATGTTTCACACTAATATGTTAAGCTTCACAAGACTCTTTAAGAGTTAATAGGGATAAAAAGTCGACTGTGTTAAAAATGAAGTGTTAGAAATACTAATTATATAGCATACTGCAGTAGTGAAGGGCTGTGTGTCCCAGTTGGCAGGAAGAAGGAAAAATGGCCTGTTTGCCGAAATGAACAATTATGTGAAAGACGATTTTACAACTGATTGGGAAGAAGCATGAGAATGGGTGGTGACTAAGGAAAGACGATCACTGATTGGTCCATTATTAAAGATAAAGGGAGAGCCCCGTTAAATATATGAAAACTGGATGACTGTTTACTCCATCCAGAAGGTTAATATGTACAGCTGAGTCCCAATATGCCAAGCCCTCACTGTACTCAGCTCATTGCATTGGGCAATATAATTGCTTATTCACTCCATTCTATGGATTGATTTTGTTTGATAACAACGGAAAATTGAAGAGAAGGCATTTTTGCTGAGCAAGCTGGCCACATAGGCGACATTTCCGATTTTTAACTACCCACATAGAGGTCTATTTTGAAGTGGCCAAAAGCAGCTATATGGGCAAAAGGGACACATATCCTGTGGACATATACCCAGTCACTACTGTATTTCTTTTTATTAAAGTTTTCTTCTCAAATAACTTTTGTACATCCATATATGAGAATGAATGAAGTTAAACCTTACCACATAAGGCAATGTAGTATGTTGATATAAGATATATTCTCCCTCAAGGTAATTGTTGTATTTTCTGAATGGAATAAAAAAAAAATTGCCCATTAGTAAGATTGATACAAAGCCAGTTGGAGTCATATCTGCATAAAAATTACCGAAACATTCTTTAACAGACTAATATGAAGAATTCAAATTAATGACATGCTTTACCAGTACAATTAAAAAAACAAAAACCACCCTGCAACACAGCTTTTCTTTTGTTAATGTTTTAATATTAGGCTACATTAATCAGAAAGCACCAAATTATAATTCTTCTTAACTGAGTTTTCCTTCAAATTCATTGTCTTTGTAGATAATCTTATGGTTTTACATTACCAAGCAATTATTTAATACTCTTTTGGATGAAAATTCAATAAACGAAGTTTGCAAAAATTGCTTCATGCATACCTGCCATCGAAAGTAGTAATATGTGGGTCATTCAGAGACATGCAAACACTGGTAACATCTTTGTCTTCAATTATCACCTAAAAGACGAAAATATAATAAGGACCGTATTCAAATCAGGATCAATTCCTAAAAAATTACAAAACTGTCAAAATTCAAGGTCAACTTTGGACCTTGTGCCTTAAATTAATTGAAAATGTCAGATCAAGGATTAAGCAGATAATATGGATAAGTGTCTTAAAGAAAAATAAGGGAGCTGAAGCCTCCAATTGATAGTGCAGAATTCATATATTGATTTTACAATTACAGTTATCATTCCAGTGTTACAATATTGTCAATCCCTATGAAACATTGAGCTTTTTTTTTTAAAGTATCATTGCTTTCTTTGCTTCAATATTCTTTGCTTTCTCTCTTTTAATCTTTTGTTGCTCCTTATTGTTTTGCTTTCTATCATCTTATTCCAGTAAATGTTATTTCCATAATAAATACAAAGTGTTAAATGTGATGTTTGGATTTGAATAATCAAAGGTAAATCCACTTATAAATCTCCCAGAATGAAAAATTCTCATAAGAGCATCCATTCTTTATTTTGACACCAAAGGTGTTCTTGTGTACAATAATATAATTGTATCTCTTGTCTTTGTCAAGTAATGTAATGGATGAGAATTTTGTAGGTGCATGTAAAAATACCATGTCAGGTTGTCAGATAGCACAAAGTCCATAAAGGACTAAATATTTGCCAAAATTATGTGTCAGCATTAGGGAGACAATTATTGGGTCTCCGAAGGGAACTATTTCGAAGAATTTTCAAATTTTACCGTATGCTGAAACAAAATTTCTCTTTGAAAAATCTCCTGATCATCTTGATATGTTAACACTTGAAAAGTCGCTTACACATCCTTATGATGACAGTCATGCACTAGCTGCCTTATAGAATATCATTGCCACAATTAGGGCTACCTTAGTTTACTTATAAAATGTTCATGTGAAGCTAGATCGAACAATCATACATATCTTTTGTTTATTGAATTAGGAGACAACAAAATCTGTTATGCATTTGTGCAAAAATAAAATCTCATTTATGTATGTGGTACTCTAAATCTTGTCAATCACAAGGTAACACTTACACTATGCAAGTCAAAGAAAATTAATTTGCCTTACAAGGAAAATTCCCTCCTTAAATGATAGAAGGGAAACATGATTATAATCATACATGATTGTATTGTGCCTACAATCGTTTAAGGTTAAAGTAGACATATATTTGAATCAAAACTTGCAAACAAAACTTAATGAAATTTGACACGATAAGAGTATAAAAAATCCCCCCCAGCAAGTACCTGGACATATCCAAGATACTCAAGGGAATCAAATACAGTAGTAGTAGAATTGATCATGAGGTAGATTTCCACTGTTCGCCTCTGCAGCCCATCTTTCAGCCCATCCACAACTCCCTTCACAACCAGGCTTTGAGTCTTGGTCCATGTGGCAGATGCTACCTGAAGTCCGCAGAAAGCTTCAGACCTGTCTTCATCCGACCAATGCAAGACAACCTAATGAAGAACAAGAACATGCAATAATAAGTGGAGCTAAAGTGGTAGTGAACTGATTCTCTCTGTCTCATTAAAATGACTATTATCCTAATCCAAAATTGAAATTTGCTTCAGTGATTTCTATGTTACTAATAATTCAGATGTTGATGAAATTTGAGTTCCAAATGCTTAGCCAATGAATAGCAGTCCAAATCTGCTTTAACAAGTTTCACACGATGCTGACTCAGTCTGATATAGAGACAGATCTAGAGGTCAGCTGGATTTAATGGATACATCAACCTGTAATCTGCAGACTGACAACATTTGACTTACAGATAAATATATAGATATATAAAGGAAAGAACAAAGTTTTTTTGAGCTTAATTGTATTATTTGTTCAATTTCAAGACAAGCGATATCATTTTAAATTTCCTAGCATAAATAAAAACAAAAATTTATGCAAATTAATGGAGAGCTGATGGCTGAGTGGTTAGGGCATCGGACTGTTGATCAAGAGGTATGGGGTTCGAATCTTATCCATCACCATTGTGTATCTTCCTTGAGAAGAAAATTTACTCCAATATGCTTCACTCGACTCAGGTGTAAATGAGTACCAGCAAAGACTGGGGAGTATAACCTGTTATAGATCAGTACCCTGTCCAGGGGATGATGTTGTAGCATCTGTTGCACTTAACGTTACCGAAACTGGGAAAAGCTCTGGCTCTTTGGGTTTGTCAAAGTCTAGAAGGAACTTTACTTTGATGTAAATTAGTAAGCTCCTGGCAGTCAAAGTGTTACATTCAGTCATAGCAGTCTTTGTTCCCAAGAAATGTAATTGTTGAGCCATATATAGTTAAAATATACCATTACCTGTGGTATACTTCTTTCATCAGGACATCTGCTCTCTCTTGATGCTCGGATCTGCGCAGTTAGGCGTACATCACAGAAATCTCTAGAACCGTGAGGGCAGAAGAATCTTGGAGGCACATGGCTTTCAATAGCAATTGTGCTTGTCTTTCCTTCATCAATTGTAAGCTCTGTTGTTACGATCTGATTTTAAAAAGATAAAAATATTGTACAATCCAGCTTTTCCAACTCAAAACAAGAGAAACAAAGAAACAGAGAGTATCTTCTCTCAATTAGCTCTTCTGATAGGGACATTTTTTGCTTCTTTCAACGCACTTGTTCCTTCAAAAATAAAATCGTGATTATGTAGAGTATTCAATAGAAAATTTGGTAATAATTATAATCTTTGATACAGATATAAAATTTCTCACCCTCTTATGTAAGGGAAGAGGCTCAGTTTACCAAATTACAATTTATCATCAATATTATAAAGTATTTTTTTTTAAAGTACTTGCTTGAAAATGAGTAAAACTTCATAACAATCGTATCAATGGTGTCTAGCCTCTGTTCAAATAATCATGATCCATCAAACAAAGCTTATTGTTCATAGAAAATTCCTACTGAAGAAGGACTGTTAAAGATGATCAATAATACTTTGCCATTTAAGAACACAATGCAATTTCCAACATTACAAAATACTTGATGAAAAAAAAAATCAAGCAAGAGTTAATCTTTAGAAGGGAGACCTTTTTATGAATTGTTAATGGGAAAATAGGGCATACTAAGTTCATTGGCCTAAATGAACAATTAGCGCTGAAAGCACTGTGAACAAAATATCACCAAATCAATATGGAGTTTGATTTGCTGATTGATTTATTTTGATTTTTTCAAAACGACAAGGAAGCATTTTCCAGAAAATAAAATTTCATCTGAAGATTGTTCTTATTTTCGTAATTTATGATATTGATATTTATTTACCATTCAGAATCATGGAAGTCATTACTAGTGGAAACAATTCAATTTTGTTTTACACACCTGGTATCTTGTCTGTTATAAAATATTTTCACTGCTCTGCATATTGTTGACATGATTTCTTCAAATGAGTAATAATCTCATACGGATAAGAATAATTGATAATGTATATAACAGTAATGAAGAGAATAAAACATCAAAACTTGCCAGGATTTCAATCTAAAAGCTGCATTGCCTCTTGTCTAACATAATCAATACGTTTCAGAACACTCTTTTCTAGGTTATTACACTAGCTGAAATTCATAACTGCATTGGTAGCATTAATGCTAAAAGATGAAATAAAATAAACTTTTATGGTTGTACTCACTTCCATTCGAACGTAAATGTCTCTGCTGAATTTCGCCTCACCCTGTGATGTTGAGCATGCATTGCTCACACAAACTCTTACTGAGCATGAAAGCTTAATAAAAATAAAAAAGGAAAAAATCATCACATATTAACTACATGATTGTGTGAGACACTATTCATTAACACTAAATAAGAGTGATTGCAATCATTGTTTGTTGCCTTTCTATATGCCTCATGCATATTTACTTTAAGCTGAGCTTACCTTTGTTTTATAAATAAATTTCCTCACTGTATTTGAAACTAAAAAAATTTTTTTTTAATGAAACAAGCCATTTGCGATTTGACAATTCATTTCAAGCATATGTGTTTTTTTCCTTATTATTATGTCTCTTGTGGAAGAAATCTGATACTAGATGATTCAGAGATTTGGAATAACAAGAGCTTGAAAATAATACTTTGAAATTGAAAATCATATTCCTCAACTAACATCTTCCCTGTATCCATCACAACAAGCATGCGTGTAAGTACATATGCAAGTAGCAAGCAAATGCTGTGTGTGTTTCTGCCTTACATTCCACCATATTTAGAGAATGTGCTCTACCAAGTGAGCCAGCTTCACGATGGGGGGGTGCCGACACAAAAGTTGCAGGGTTGCTTTTTCGATACCTGTTTTCTTTCTGTAGTATATTTGTTTGTTTGTTTGAAAAATATCTCTAGTAATCAACGTTTAAAATGCCTCTCTCAAATAAGAAAGGACTGTGATGAGATTTAGCCTTGCAAGATTGTAAGTACACTCTAGCTAAATTAGAAAGTCGGAAGTATCACATTGGTCTTGAGTGAAATTGTCTCATAAATTTATGGGAAATGGCACACAACTGTAAACAATGGCAAACATTCATCATCGTCATAAAGTTAAGGGAAAAGCCATGGATATTAGTTGGCTAACAGCAATAAGACATGTAATTCTAGAGTGACAAGGTCATATGATGGGTTACAATACAAAAAAACCCACAATATCTGTTGTGGGCGAAATAGGGTAGATACTTTTGTCAAGCCTCTGGAAAATTTAGTTCAATGGAAAAATACAGTAACAACAATACAGCAGTAATTCTTACAATATCAACAATGAGCCATAAAGGAAGAACACAAAATGATTAGAAGGCTGGCCTATTTACTTGAATCTATATTTTTTTTAAATAGGCTCGATGTTGTATGAGCGCGACAGCCAAAACCACTGCTCCAAAAAACCTGAAACTTCGCATGTGCCTTAGGTTTTGCTCTGAACACGATACAAAGGTGAAATTTGTTACCTGATTCAGCCTTTAAGTGTGTTTTTGACAATTGATTGAGTCGTTTTTTATCCAACCTGCTCATCGGCCATGCTGTCCCGCCGTCAACTTTTTGTATAGCGTCCCCATATTCTACTGCGTCATTCTATCTACATTCGAAATCACGACTTACTTCCCATTCAATAGATCTATACCAAAGAGTCTGTTTCTCTTTCAATGAAATTAAATGATTGATCTAGAACTAGAATCTAAATCTGGGGCCAGAAGCTCGAAAGAGATACGATGATATTAGGCTATGAATTATACTCAGGAAAAAGTGATCGTATCTCTTTGAGCTCCTGGCCCCTGGATCTCATTTTATCTGAAGGGCAATATTTCTGTCTTTAATTTGGGAATGCAGTGTGCATACTAGATCTACAACTAGATAGGGAGTGATGTTGATTTCATTATTACCTGTGTATTCGACATAGTTCGAGTATAACGTTTATACAGTACGTTTAAGGTTTTGAATTCATTTGCGGCTTAAACTATATTTGTGAAAGCACATCTAGCTAGCTTCTATATTCAAGTATATTTATTTAACAGTTGTTCTTTATCAAATGTTTTTATGCCTACCCAAGGTGGCTTTGTCCACTTGATTTATTTTTTTTACAGGGGTTTGTCCAACATCAGCTATCCTTCCAGCCCACAATGCCCGCGAATTTCGCAGGTACGCTTCTAGTTATTAAAAAAAAAAGTAAAGGAGTAAGAAAACTCACATTTTTAGCAATATTACTGTGGTGTAATGCATTGAAACAAAGGGAAAAGTTTGTTACAGTTTAAGGGAAGGTACTTGAATGATTCAATTTGATTAAACCGATCTTATCAATTATAAAGCGAAATTTAAAACCTTTAAAAAGACATAGAAGAGTCCTCATTATAATGTTACTATTTGTGTTACTGTTACCTTGCTATTGTAGCTCAAATCTGGAATATCATCTTCAGCAATGGTGACGTTTTCAGAAGTAGAAAATTCAGGTCCAGCAATTCTTTGCTCATCCAAGAAAAATTCAACCCGGTATAAGAGATTGGTTTCTTTCAATAAGTCATACTGACAGGCTAGGCTGGCTTGTCCTGTCTGATCATCTATGATGAATTCCAAGGAAGGCCTTTCTCTCAAAGTTGGGAAGCCTGAAGGTCAAGGAAAGCAAAGGTTTAAGAACATAAGAAATTTAAAGGGGATGATTCCAACCTTCAGTAAAAATGAGGAATTGTATGATGCATACGATATGAAAATCATATTAACTATTTTAAACGCAATACTCAGCAAGGTCACAGTAAAATGGAAAAGTATAACAATGATTCCTCTACCTGTGACTATTCCAAGATCTGTGACAACTTCACGCTCAGCGTAGATTATGTGGAGTATCTCCAACTCAAAGAGCAAATATATGTTCCCTTGTTGGGGCTGTCCAACCCTGAAGTCACATTGCTCTGGGTTGCTCACAGCCTGTCTCCTGGTGGTGGCTCTTTCCCTTGACGTTTTAAGCTCTTGATCCACAAAAACCTGATGATTTAATAACATAAGTATTTTAACTTTAGCGTCAATTGCTTTTTTTCTTGTAAAAAAATCAGATTGTAACCAAACCAGCTATTTCAATTTCACATCACAACTCGTCCTATCCAAGAAAACATTGACATTTTAACTTTTTAGGGGTTTCAGAAAGAAAGTAAACAGTTCAACCTTTAAATATCCCCTTCTTGTATATTCAAATGTAGATACTTAAGGCTAAAATTACACTTGATACATTTTTCATCCTGAGGAATTTTCCTTGAGTAAGAAAACAACTCCAATCCAATCATTCTACCTCACTCAGGTGTAGATGAGTATCTAGCTATAGGCAGATCTTGTCAAATTGGTAAGTATGATACATCTCAAAGACTGCTGTGTTTTATGCTCGCAATGGAATTCAGGATTGTGGAATGGAATGGCCTGCTGGAGGATAAACGATTTAGAGTCTGTGAAACCACACAAGTGCAGTATATGAACTATCAATTAATCCAGTCTTTGAGAAAAAGAGTGAGCATCAGGAAGGTTGCATGCAGTGTTTTCATGATGGTCTATGATACTTTTTCAATGTGCTTCAGTGTGACAAAACTAAAAGGTGGTTTCTCAACCGTGCCTGAAGCAAATGACAATTTCATGACGTGGATTGATAAGACTGAATCTGGAGGTATAGCCATATGATACCACTAGTGTACTACCACTGTATTTTTCAGAACTTTATTAGTTATAAAATTGATGAGCACCAATATTATTATTAATAAAAACATTTTAGATCATTACCTTTGAAAAAAAAAAAGAGAAAATTCATTACAATCCATACAAGAGCATCAATATAATTACTAATAAAAACATTTTAGATCATTACCTCTGAAAATTTTTTTTTTTTAAATTCATTACAATCCATACAAACTAAGGATGGAACAGAATTTGTAAACCTACCTTAAGTCCAGACTGCGCACTCCAAGTCAAGTCGTAGGTATGATATGACTCTGTGTCAATGTCACGAATGTAGGCCGTCCACTCAAACTCTTCAGTGGTGAAGGTGAAGAAGAGCCTCTTTTGCCTGTAATAGACAGCTATGCCGGATGAAGTCTGGAAATCTCCACAACTGTTGAACAAATATCCGTCCTCCACCAGTGTTGTAAATTTCAGCGTGAATGAAATGGTCAGGCCGAGTCTGCACTGCTCCAATTGACTGAGGCAAGGGGTGGCCACTCGGTTCAGGTTCCATCCACCTCCACCTAAGAAGACCAAGGCCTGTTTGTTCCTTTCATTAGTGATCACATCAATGCCAGTTGTGACATTGAAAATACCGACAGAAGTTTCCAGGATGGTTCGGTTGTACAAATAGAAAATGATGCGAGTCTCCTCAACATTTGTCACTGTTGGGAAAAATACAACACGGCATCAATTTCATTTTTGTTGTAAATCATTCTGTCAGTTGTGGATAATAAAACACTGAAAGAAGGCATCATGATAACAACATATGGCAAGAACTCTTAATAATTCATTAATGCTTTCATTGATTTGATGTATTAACGCATCAGAATTTTAAACAATTTTGAGTCTATTCACTTGCATATTGTTTACATTTTTCCTAAAATTTGCATTAGTTTTGAGATAATTGTACAACCGCTGTTTTTAAGACATCTTTTTCATCTAGTGATTTTTTTAAACTCCAAAAACATGACAATATTGGATTCTTGCTGACTCTTACATTTGAACATGTCAAAGACTATCAAAATGATTTCCTTAATAGTACTCAAGACATTCATTAAGATAAAAGCAAGGTTTTAATCCTTGAGCTCTGGCTACTAAGCTTTTATAACTAGACTGTGTGTGGAACAGAAAAACCCAGTAAAATACTCTGCACACAAGGCAGTATAGATGAGACCTTTTGAACATAATACAGACCAAAAAACTAGAATTGTGCAATAATCGAAATGAACTTTTGAAAGAGCATAATAGGAGATAAGATCTACTTTTTATTTAGCTATGTAGTGAGTGTCCAATGGTTGTCAGGGACGGAGGATGAAAACAAATTTAATGATTCAATTAATAGTTAAACCGTATGCAGTTCCTCATTATCAAAGGAGCGAGATGATCATTTTCTTTTCAGTCATGGTTATAATCACTGTCAATCATGGATTGAAGATGGACTATGAGCATGAGCATAGTGATGATCAACGATCGATTATCATATTTGATTATGCACAGCTCTACTAACAGTCATGTATTAGCAGAAAACCCAGTAAAATACTCTGCACACAAGGCAGTATAGACGAGAGCTTTTGAGCACAATACAGACCAAAAAACTAGAATTGTGCAATAATCTAAATGAATTTTTGAAAGAGCATAATAGGAGATAAGATCTACTTTTTATTTAGCTATGTAGTGAGTGTCTAATGGTTGTCAGGGACGGAGGATGAAAACAAATTTAATGATTCAATAAATAGTTAACCGTATGCAGTTCCTCATTGTCAAAGGAGCTAGATGATAATTTTCTTTTCAGTCATGGTCATAATCACTGTCAATCATGGATTGAAGATCAACTACGAGCATGAGCATAGTGATGATCAACGATCGATTATCATATTTGATTATGCACAGCTCTACTAACAGCCATGTATTAGCAGGACTATGGTATGAAGGATTTGTAGCATTTCACCGCCTTAGCGGCCGCACAGTCAAACGCTCAAAGGGTTAATACTTTAAAATCTCAAGTAAGTGAAGAAGTTATTTCAAAGTCATCGCTTGATGAGATACTAGCCTGTTATTCTTGTCCATTCAGTTACAGAGTAAATTGTCCTGCAGATGAGTTCAGGATCTTCAGGGTTGAAAAAACCATCTGCGTAGCAATTGTCATCAATTCGACAAACATCATCCTGTGGGCCAGGGTAAATAAAGTTAATTTAATGATGGTGATGATAATGATAACAACAACAATAATAATAATAGTAATAATAATAGAAATAATGATAACAACAACAACAATAATAGTAATAAAAATAATTAATAATAATAATAATATTAATTATAATAATTATAATAATGATTTTAATGTGATAATGGCGTCTTTAAATAGTATGTTACTTTAAAACCTTAAAGCAGTTTAATACAAAATAATCATTCAAATCAGTCACTAACATTGAACTCTTGCACCGGTGATTTCTAACATTTAATCATTGAAAACTCTATGAATAAGATAAATATATAACAATCAAAGACATAAATACAATCATTAGTTCAAATAGCAATCGATAAATAGATATGGGTTTTAAAAACAGATATTTCTTATTGATGTATCTTTGTGAAAATATTAGTTCTTTGTGCTGACCTTAGAGATGGAAAAGGTGCATTTCGAATGATGCATACATTCCAATCACATACAATTAAAAGGAGTTATAAAAAGTATAAAGTACTATTGAATGTAAAATATAAACACTTCATAAAGTAAAAACCCAAGTTATTCAATTTAATTTCAAGACATTATATCACAACAGCATAATACAAAAAATGAACAACCTCTTAACCTCTCAATTTCCTTACTGATGAAAAGTAATCAGTTGTTATAAAAGAAAACCAAATGCTATATGGTGATATAAGAGATACATTATGTACATTAACAGTGGATAACAGTTGAGCATGTAATACCAATAAGTCATTTAGTTAAGTACAAAACTATGTCATTATCATAAGTTAAGATCTAATTCATCATTACCCTGCTGGTGCATGGGCTGGTAGTGCAGTTGTCACAAACAGAGTCGAAGCAAGTGTAATCCAAAGTGTTACTATAGTTGAAGCCATTATTGCTGATAGAGATCTCAAACTCTCCAGGTACAGAGAATTGGCAGACGACTATCTCATATGCTATAAATATTCCTTGAACATCATAAAACACTGTATTGTCCTGCAATGACAAACAAATACATGATGTGAATATTATTATAATACTCTTCTAAAAATGTCGTGTGTACAAGTTAAATATTAAATTTGAATCTGTTAATTGTATGTGTTCATCTCAGCAAAACATGATAGAGCACGAGAAGATGAAAAATAAATAAACAATTTAATGAAACAAAGATAGAGAATTAATAGATGAGGTACCAAAAGTTCTTTGGTTCTTGGCACCAAAGTCAAGGTATAAAAATAACTTTTACTGTGTAAAACTATATAAACTTTCTGTAAGTCCCATATTTAATTCCAGTTTGAATAAAAACAATACCAGTAGTTCATTCAAAAAGTACAAAAATTCAAGCAAAATATAATAGTGTATGAGGGAGATAGATAGATAGAGAGAGAGATAGATAGATAGAGAGAAAGAGAAAGAGAGAGGGAGGGAGGGAGAGAGATAGAGGGGGAAAGACAGACAGACAGACAGACAGATAGACGGACAGACAGACAGTCAGAGACAGAGGCAGTCAGAGACAGAGACAGAAACAGAGACAGAGTCAGAGAGAAAATGAACAAACTCGCTTGGTTATTGAAACGTTCAAAGGCGAGCGACAAAAATGATACAGGATATCCATGACCTGTCCTATGACGAAAGACTAAAAGTAAGTGGATTTACCCAGTCCTCAGCATAGACGGAAAAGTGGTGATCTTATTCAAGTGTATAGAATAGTTCCTCAAGTTGATAACATACATCCCTCAATTTTCTTTACATACTGCAACATTACATTGCAAAAGGTGACAAATTCAAAATATTTATGATAATATGTGTCACGAAAATCAAATATGATTTGTTGATTCAGAGAACACTTCAAACATTGATCAAATTTACATTTGAAACTAATAATGCAGATTCTGTTAACAAATTTAAAATTCTGATTGATTAAGAATGGCTGAATTTCTAATACCTTTATGACTAGTGTCACAAGCCCTAACGATAGTTTCTGCGTGTCTGTAGGTCTGTAGAACACCTAGGAGATTATAGTCGAGGTGAGTTATAATAATTGTTACCTTTGATTGTGTTTTGTTCTTACTGATTTCGTTGTGTTTTGCTGTTCCTTGCCCTGATCTCATGACATTGAACTATGAATGATATGGTGATTACAGTGCACGTCTTTGACCTATGACTGTACCATGTCATTAACAGGTTAAATCCTATCAAGCCCTTAACTATGGTATGACATATTATATGATATGATATTTAAGTGTTATGGTTTTTTGTTTATATGCTAAATTTCATCAACGAAGTAGATCTACATATAGATGTAAACCCCAGGATTGTAAAGGCAAAAACACCCCTTACTTTCTTGAAAAACGTAAGGAGCGCAAGCTAAGAGTACAAATCGTAGTCAGACATCCAATCACAATATGTTCATCCGAGCCAGCTGCAGAAATTAAATAGACGCTAATTTATTCCTGGCGCAAGGGATAAATGACTAACTCCTACTAGTAGCTTGTGCCATGCAGGCCTAGAATGGAACCCGCGCGAGTTTCACACTCCAACGACTCTAACGTTGCGCCTTAACATTAGTTAACCGATTAAAATAATTATACCTTACACGAGGGAAGAAAAAAAGTATTTAAAAAAAAAGCAAAAATAGTAACAAAAAAGACAAACATAAAAACAAAACAAGACAAAACAAAAGAGGAAAACAAGCAAAAACTAAACAACAACACCC